>MU750520.1:2633-21418 GCA_026770625.1 Nicotiana glauca | reverse complement strand
TGTGTGTGTGTGTGTGTGTGTGTATATATATATATATATATATATATATATATATATATATATATATATATGGGTATGACGTGGCTCAGTTCCGTCTTTGTACAGTTATATTTTTGTTAGAGTTATGTGGACAATATGTCTAGTTGGGATATATGTGTCCTTGTCGGCTTTTAGTTATTAGATGTATAGTTGTCTATAGCAGCCTTGTCGGCTTGTTCCCTTTATTCTACAGATATACGTACATATGCCTTGTTGGCAGGTTTCCTTCATATATGTTATCTTCATAATTCAAAAGATGTTATACAAGTTCACATCCTAGCCGTAGGCTTAGGGGTGTTTGACAGGTAGGACTCATGCATCCGTTCCGACCCATCGATTTGGGTCGTGACAAAAGAGGTATCCGAGCAGTTTTGTCCTAGGTTGTCTACAGACCATGTCTGGTAGAGTCTTGTTTGTGGGTATATCGTGCACCACACTTATAGACAGGAGGTTACATGGCATATAGGATGTTATCCTTTTTTTTTTTTAATCTTAAATCGTGTTATCCAAGGACTCATGTTCCTATGATGTGTTACATTTTTAGCGATGCCTCCGAAGACTACAGCCGCTAGCACAGGTCAGAAGGCTACAAAGGTATGGGAAAGAGATATATGTTATATTATGGATTCAAACCCATCGGAGATCACGGATTCTATTGAGGAAGATCCATCCGAGGACCCATATAAGTCATCCGTTCGAGCTGTTTCGACCAATCTGATAGTAGATGGGGTATGAGGAGTTCCGACCTCACCAAGGCCCTTAGTTTCAAAGCCCGTTGACCAGGGTATGAGGGGAGTAGTGCATGGAGGGGCACAACCGAGATTTTCCCAGGCTCAAAACTATGTCAAGGTATTTGCGGACACCAGCTCTTATGAGGTTCCAGATAGTCCACAGTCTTAGGAGTCCGTCAATCAAGGTTCGTCGGTGTATGTTATGGGATGCGCAGAGGAAGAAGATAGTAGTCGGGCCAAGAGAAGGAACGTAACTGATAAGGACATGAAGATTCCACTTCGATGTGTGTCCGATCGAGGTTCTTATATAGGACGAGGCAAGGACCCTCTGCTTTAGACTTCCTATAGTTCTACCTCTTCTTGGAATATTACCAAGTCAGGGTTCTAAATGTGTTAGGTTGTTTTACGAGAACGTAGGGAGCCCCGTCCCGACTTGTATATAGTATGGTTATGCCTACTTAGAGGTTTTGCAGACATTATCCTAGATATAGTTTTGGGTATGACACGTCTACAACCTAGTCGACCCCTATGTATATAAACCTTTTTGTAAATTAGTCATTCAAGTTATGTTTTAATATTGTTACCTACATATATAGATGTGGACCGAAATGGCCCGTGATAGATTTGATAATAAACAAGGATAAGATACGCTGGGTAGAACTTGATATCATAGTAGGTATGGATTGGCTGGCATTTTGGTATGCTAACGTCAAGTGTAGATCAAAGATGGTTTGATTTCAGTTCCTATGAGAGCCTGTTTTAGAATGGAAAGGTGATACGGTATCGCCAAGAGGTAAATTTATCTCCTAATCTCACATCAAGAAAGATGATCAGAAAGGACCATAATTATCACTGAGTTTGGGTTTGAGATGTGGAAGTAGAGTGTAACAACCCGACCGGTCGTTTTGAGTCCTAACGCTCCGTTCAGCAGTCTGAGGCCATGAACAATTTCATTTCAGGTATCATGACTTGTACGCTTGGTAGGAATTGAATTTCGGGAAGTCCATAGTTGATTTGGAAAGAGAATTCTTATTTCGGAAGCTTAAAGTTGAAAGAATGAATTAGGATTGGAATTTCAAGTATACGACATCGGAATCAGGATCTGAAGGTTCCAGCAGGTTCGTATGATAATTTTGGACTTGGGCGTATGCCCGAATTGGATTTTGGATAACCCGGGAGCGTTTTGGTGCATATTGGGGAAGTTAGCATTTTTGAAAGAAATTTCTTAAGTTTGGCTTGAATCTAATTTCAGTGTTATCGATGTCTGTTTGGGATTCCGGGTCTAGGAATAGCTCCGTATGGTGATTCTGGAGTTAGGAGCGCGATCGGAAGTTAATTCGGAGGTCCGTAGGTCATTTTGGAGTCATTTGGCTAAAGATAGAAATTTGAAAGTTTTTGAGAAGTTTGACCGGTGTTGGACCTTTTGATATCAGGGTCGGAATCTGATTCTGAAAGTTTGAGTAGGTCTGTAATGTCAAATATGACTTGTGCGCAAAATTTGAGGTCAATCGGACGTGATTTGATAGGTTTAAGCATCGAAAGTAGAAGTTGGAAGTTCTAAAGTTCATAAAGCTTGGATTGAGAGTTGATTCATGATTTTAGCATTGTTAGATGTGATTTGAAGACTCGAGCAAGTCCGTAACATGTTTTAGGATTGGTTCGTAAGTTTGGTTGAGGTCCCGGGAGCGTCGAGTGGATTTCGGGTGGTTAACGGATCGAAAATGGGATTTTTGGAAGGTTGAGAATTGCTGGTTGCTGTCATAATCGCACCTGCGGAAAATGGGCTGCAGTTGCGGCACTGCAGAAGCGACTAGGAAGGCGCAGGTGCGGAATTTGGTCAAAGGCTTGAGGACCGCAGATGCAGTGAAGGTTCCGCAGAAGCAGGACTGCATCTATGAGAAGTGGTCGCAGAAGCGGAAGAGGGTATCTTGGAGAGGACCGCAGATGCGGTCGAAGTTCCGCAGAAGCAGGACCGTATCTACGGGAGGCACGTCGCAGAAGCAAGAAAGGGGTGGCCTAGGGAAGAATGCAAATGCGGCATTGTAACCGCACCTGTGGGAACCGCAGAAGTGGTCAATGAACAGCAGGTGCAGAAACAACTGAGGCAGTGAGATCTTTTAAAGTTCGAGGTTGAGTTCATTTCAACCCCATTTTCTTCCATTGGAGCCGATGGGGAGCAATGTTCAGGTTTCATTTTCATCACTTGTCATGAGGTAAGTAATTTATACTAACTTTGGGTTAAATATAAGGTTTCTATATGGATTTAGACTTGGAAAATTATAGAAAATTGAGGTTTTAGTGGAAAACCTAGAAATTTATATTACTTGGAATTTGACCACGATATTGAGTATGGAATTTAGTGAAAACTATATATTTGTGTTCCTAAGGTCATGGGTATCTTTATCTTCGAAAACTTTCGGATTCCGAGCACGTGGGTCCGAGGGCATTTTGGTCAACTTTTCGATCTGAGTTAGGAATTGCTATAAATTAGATCATAATGAATAATTGAGCATATATCAATGGATTTGCGTAACCGTTGGCTAGTTTTGGAGCGTGTTGCATCAACTAGAGTCTTCAGAAGGGCGTGGAATGCCGGTTATGGATCTTCGGAGCGAGGCGAGTCTTCTTTCTAAACTTGTAAGAGGAAATTATCCCCATAGGTGAAATAATTAATTATGTGCTCCTATTTGCGGGGGCTACGTACGCACGAAGTGATGAGAGTCCATGCATAGCTACTATTATAATATTGTCTGGGTAGTTAGGACTCAAAAGCATGTTATACTTGGATTATTATGAACCCATTGATAGCTTGAATTGCTTAAATTACCTCGAATTAGTAAATGAATTTAAAAAGAGATTAAATGTCATTTTTCCTGAATTGTTAAAAGAGAAATTATTTTATTTGGATAAATATCCCCCATCCCCCTGATAAGTTCTTAATTGACTGATTGAGCATGTATCTCTATGTGTACCTGCGCTGCATGCGTGATCGCGAGCAGGGTATGTGTTTATTTATGGAACGGGCCGAACGCCTCGGCAGATTAAATAGATGCATCTATAGGCGTGTCGTCGACCCTCGGCAAGTGCACATATTTATGTTGGATCGGGCCGTCGCCTCGGCATGATATACGCATGCTTGTATCGCTGCCTTGAACTTATTTAAGTTATTATTGCCTCTTCATGGCTTGAAAATATTTGGATAATTACGAAAAGGAATTTTGGAAATTTCTTATAAAAGAGTTAATTGTTTACTTGTTTCTTTCTATTTGGACAAAAATCATGTTTATAGAAATCCATAATTTAATGTATTACTGACTTTATTATTGGACCACTAGTATGTGTCGAAGTCGACTATCTCGTCTCTACTTCTTCGAGATTAGACGGGATACTCATTGAGTACACGTTGTTTACCTACTCATACTACACTTCTGTGTATTTTGGTTAATAACACGGAAAATTCTGGGACTAGGTGAGCTGTATTTCCTCGAGGCGACCCGCAGCTAGTATAGTCTCTCTCAGGGTTTTATTGATTTTTCTGTCCAATTGTATTCCAGACAGCTGTTGTACTTTATTTGGTCTTCCTTAGAAATTGCTCATGCACTTGTGACACCAGGTTCTGGGAGGATTTTTGGATTATTCAGTATTAAGTCTTTTATCGACTTTATGTTCACTTCTGTAAATTTTATTATTTATTATTTATTATTTAATATGTAAGAAACATGATTTTCGCAAACACTAAAATTTGGGATTTAATTATGCATTCTTGGTTGGCTTTCCTGACAGCGGTGTCCGGCGCCACCACGACCCTTAATGGATTTTGGGTCATGACAACATGGTATCAGAGCACTAGGTTCCTAAGGTCTCACGAGTCATGAGCAAGTCTAGTAGAATCTCACAGATCAGTACGGAGACGTCTGTACTTATCCTCGGGAGGTTGCAGGGCTGTTAGGAGTACATCCCTTGTTGATTCCTCATCGTGCGATTTGATTCCTGTGAGGCTTATGCCTTCGTTTCCTTCCTACTCAATCTTACATGATGCAAAACGCTTGCTATTCATCAAGTTGAAGAATTGTAATGATATTATGAATATGGTGTGGAATGTTTCTCCCGGTATAGTCGTCTGAGGTATTATCGTCGCCTTGTGGAAGGATATTTTATTATTTCAGCCCAGTAACGATACTTCTGAGGGCTTTAACAAGTTGCCATGATACTTATGAACGATTGTTTCACAATAGTGATATGATGGTAGGATGTTGCCCACGTGTCGGGGCAGTGAATGACTTGAAGGAAGGTTTACTCAGTGCATAATCAAGAGACTTAGTATTTTATTCCCGGTAGGGGAAAGGCAATCGGACTAAGGATGGTCAGATATGGGCTGGTGGGGGTAATGAGACTTGGTATTTGCAAGCGTGGTGGAGCTTGATGGGGTGTCGTTGTCCTAATTGAATGTACTGAGTTTGTCGGTGATATGATCTTCTACAAATCGCCTTGGGGCAAGATATTGCAAAATAGTATTGGAGATACAACCGTCAGATATCGTAGGGTGCGGTGGTTTAGGATGGAATTAGTATTTCTACTATTGACGGTTCGAGAAAGATGAACTTCGGAAAGGTTTAAAGTTAGCAGCGATTGTGGGTTCAAGTGCCACGAAGATATATTTTATTCAAGGCAGTAGCTGAGTAGCAAAGGATGAGCAAAGACATGTGGGAGGTGTCAGACTATGGCTAAAACGTCTAGAAGGCCGAGTATAAGAGGCCACGTGTCGAGTTGTCGATTAAGGGGATGAGTTCCGCCAAAGTGGGAGAGTGGCGGAGTTGCATATGGGCTCACAGTGGGATGATCACATACCTTAAGAAGGGTTGGAGCGATTTGAAAATATTAATGCTTGGTTATTGGGCTCTACGGATCTAATTTGAAGTATGGATTATTACGCGACATGAGGTTTTAAGAAAAAATGGAAATGAGCCGCATAAATGAAGAAGAATGCACCAAAGCTTTGAGTTGGAAGGATGTTGCCGCACATTTAAATGATGTCCACGATGGATGAATGGACTTGTGCAGCTAGAGAGTGAGCTGGGACTCAGGATGGGTCATTGATGTCATGGTGATTGTACCCCGTGCAACACCATTGGGAGATGCCGGGGAGTGATTTCCACAGGTGGGTTATTCCCTGTGAGCAGGTTAGCGGTCGCGTGGTTGGCGAAGCTTCTGCGAAGAATTCTATTGGTTTTACAGCAAAGGAATTGGTCGTGCCAATATTGTTAATGATTTCTATAGTAAGATATCGAGAGTTTTTGGCGGTTGATTGCGCAAGGTTATGTCAATAGGAGATTAAGATCCTGGTAAATTCCAGAGTTGTGTAATAGTGGCTTTGAGCTAAGTGGGAGAGTCCCACCGCCTATGATTGAGTTGCATGGTTAACTACTTGTGAAGTTTCTGGTGATTAGCATATTGATGGGCTATTTCAGCTACGGGAAAAGACCATAGGTGGTAATTTGAGCAAAGGAAGTATTAAAAGTGGACTATCGTTGTCCCTATTGGCACACGTTCAGACTTGGGGAAAGATTCAAGATTTTTGCTTTGTATAGATGCAAGTTCCAAGGGAAGTGATTCGGTGGGTTCTTCGCCAATAGGGTACTCATGTGATGGGAGGCTCATGGAGTTGATTATATTCGGGGCCAAGTCAGAGAGGGTGGCTCTCAACAACAGTCATGGTAAATTCACAAGATGATGTGTGATGCCTAATGATCTCGAGCGTATAGGCACGATTAAGAATCAAGCTTGTTAGCAGCCTATGAGAAGAGGCACAGAATGTTCTATGATGTTTTGGCTTGCGATGTAGCAATTGGGAGGTCTGAAATGGTTCGTGGGATTTGAGACAGCATGGTCTCGTGATTCAAGGCCACTCGAGATGAGTGCGGATGGAGTATGTGATGTGTTGGATGGAGTTAGTATTATCTCTAAGGCAATCCAGGATAAATTAGAAAAAGGTAGATTGATGGGCCATAGTTGAATTTGGCATATTGGTGTTAGTGATTAGTTTCCTTCGGCGTGATCAAGTTATGCAAGTGATTGTGACGGTATATCAGGCTTGTCAGCCGCCGTAATTGGTGTTACGCAGAGGCATTCTCCTATTATGGCTTGTCATGTGGAAACAAATTCTGGAAAGGCTATGGCGGCTTAAACCACTACTTAGGGATTTGCATATTCTACGGTTATGAGAATTCACCTATGTGATACTATAGATCTCCTGAAGTGAGTTAAGTGAAAGGTTTTTATGTGATGAAGTGTTAACCTATTAGTGGTTCTGGAGTTATAATGAAAAGCGTGTTCTATCGTATATTGGCATGTTGGGTGCAGTGAGTAGTATGGAATTTGAAGTGAAGACCAAAGTTGCAGCTCGGCGTTGACAAGGATGTCGTGAGCTCGGATGAGCAGGAAAGGAGTTTGGATGTTTAAAGTAAGTTGGTAATGTCTTCAGCATCACCTGAGATCGGTGTTTTGTGAAAAAGGGCTTGCATCATGGTTAATGATCCTTGATCACTTTTCAGTGTTAGTGCGGCCGGTGGTTTGGAGGTAAGGCTCAATTATTTGTTATGATAGGTTCTGGGAGTGTGCCCCACAGGAAGATTATATAAGCGTGGCACGTAGTCACTTGATTGATTAAAGATTTAAACCAAGTGTGAAGATTTGTAATGATATCGATAAGTTGAGAATATATGCTTGGAGGGCACTCAGTTACTGAGTTGTGGACTGTGGATGAGTACTCTGGTTATGATGGTTTTCCTTATGTGTTATGAGAAGAGGGAAATTAGTATGGACATTTGAAAGGTTATTGGCTTAGTTTGATATGATCAGGATGGACTTGAGGTCGGTGGATAGATTTAAATGGTAACATGGGCTCTATGTCAGTCCAGCTGTGTTCATTTCAGTAATGCGCTCCTTATGGAGTAGTCAGGGTGTTATTTCGTTGTTAGATATTTCATGTAATGATACATCGCGCCGTGTGAGTTGTGAGACGGCTTGAGAAATTGCTTATGTGTTGAGGAACCGCGTAGAAATGATGTATTATGAGCAAAATGGCTCTTAAGATTCAGATTGTGTATCGCCCCTCAGTTGTGCTTGAGTTTTGTAGCTTATAGCGCTATATGTCCCCTCAAGGATGGTATTATGCACTTAGCGTGCTGGTGACCAAAATTCGATATCTTGCCGTAATGAGCAAATTTAGCTCGATATGCGTCTCCTTATGTGAGATCTAGGTGGGGATCGGGTGGCATGCCGCCATGGGTATGTTATTTGAATCGGGTTGCGCGCCGCAACAGTGTGAGGTTGAGTATAGTTTCCTATATGCTAATTTCTATATGTCCTACTTCCTATTTTCTAAGAAAAGTTCGTATTAGTGCGGGAGTTAGGCAATTCCTTCCAGAATTCATTTTCCTTTTGTATCGCGTTCGAATTGGTGCCCCATTGGCATTTGGTAGCATCATGCGAGACTTTTGATAATGTATGGGGTGGCTTATTACTTGAGCAGTTGTATCAGATGTGACGAGATCCCTTGATCTAGGATCAGTGCAATTTGACTATATGAAGTATATCATGGAGATAAGACCATTTTCTAGTTCAGAATGAGGTGATAGTTTTGTCAGGGGTATGGACCTAATAATTTGTTGACTCGGCAGTTGGTTATGAACTTTTACACATCTCTTCCGTCATGGCGGTGTTGTAAAGGTTAGAGTGAGACCTATGCAATGGAAGCATCAGGATAGTAGGATTTTGATTAAGTTGATCAAAAAATGGTTATTGTGGTCCGGTGAGTAAAGTGATGCTAGGTGTGGACTCAGCAAGGTTACGCAGCTATGTTGGGTACAACGTGTAGTGATTAATATGGTGATCCTATGGTGGAAACAGGTCGGACATAGAATTCTGGATGTTGGAATTGGGTTTTAAGACGTATCTACTTGAACAAAAGAGAATATCTTCAGAATTGATCGAGCTAATATGCTCAACTGAGTTTTTTTAGCACGGGAAGGCACATGAGAAGTTAAACAGCGATTTCAGACCGCTCTAGTGTAGTTCTCAGCACGTTCAAGGACGTACGTATGTTTAAGTGGGAGAGAATGTAACAACCCGACCAGTCGATTTGAGTCCTAACGCTCTGTTCAGCAGTCTGAGGCCATGAACAGCTTCATTTCAGGTATTATGACTTGTATGCGTGGTCGGAATTGATTTTCGGGAAGTCCAGAGTTGATTTGGAAAGAGAATTCTTATTCCGGAAGTTTAAAGTTGAAAGAACGAACTAGGATTGGAATTTCAAGTATATGACCTCGAAATCGGGATCTAAAGGGTCTAGCAGGTTCGTATGATGATTTTGTACTTGGGCGTATGCCCGGATTGAGTTTTGGATGACCCGGGAGCGTTTTGGCGCCTATTGTGGAAGTTAGCATTTTTGGAAGAAATTTCTTAAGTTTGGCTTGAAGTGCATTTCAGTGTTATCAATGTCCGTTTGGGATTCTAAGTCTAGGAATAACTCCTATGGTGATTGTAGAGTTGGGAGCGCGATCGAAAGTGAATTAGGAGGTCCGTAGGTCATTTGGAGCCATTTGGCTAAAGATAGAAATTTGAAGATTTTTGAGAAGTTTGATCGGAGGTGGACTTTTTGATATCAGGGTCGGAATCTGATTCCAAAAGTTGGAGTAGGTCCGTAATGTCAAATATGACTTGTGCGCAAAATTTGAGGTCGATCGGACGTGATTTGATAGGTTTAAGCATCGAAAGTAGAAGTTGGAAGTTCTAAAGTTCATAAAGCTTGGATTGGGGGTTGATTCATAATTTTAGCATTTTTAGATATAATTTGAGGCCTCTATCAAGTCCATAACATGTTTTAGGATTGGTTGGTAAGTTTGGTTGAGGTCCTGGGGGTATCGGGTGGATTCCGGGTGGTTAACGGATCAAAAATGGGGTTTTTTGAAGGTTGAGGATTGCTGGTTGCTGTCATAATCGCACCTGTGGAAAATGGGTCGTAGGTGCAGAGCCGCCAAAGCAACTAGGAAGGCGCAGGTGCAGATTTTGGTCAAAGGCTTGAGGACCGCAGATGCGGTCAAGGTTCCGCAGAAGCGGGACCGCATCTGCGGAGAAGTGGTCGCAGAAGCGGAAGAGGGTATCTTGGAGAGGACCGCAGATGCGGTCAAAGTTCCGCAGAAGCGGGACCGCATCTGGGGGAGGCACATCCCAGAAGCGAGAAAGGGGTGGCCCAGAGAAGACCGCAGATGCGGCATTGTAACCACACCTGCGAAACCGCAGAAGCGGTCAATGAACCGCAGGTGCGGAAACAACTGAGGCAGTGAGATCTTTTAAAGTTCAAGGTTGAGTTCATTTCAACCCTATTTTCTTCCATTGGAGCCGATGGGGAGCAACTTTGAGGTGCCATTTTTGTCACTTGTCATGAGGTAAGTAATTTATGCTAGCTTTGGGTTAAATACAAGGTTTCTATATGGATTTAGACTTGGAAAATTGTAGAAAATAGAGGTTTTGGTGGAAAACTTAGAAATTTACATTTCTTGTAATTTGACCACGATATTGAGTATGGAATTTAGTGAAAACTATATATTTGAGTTCCTAAGATCATGGGTAATCTTTATCTTCGAAAAATTTCGGATTCCGGGCATGTGGGCCCGAGGGCGTTTTGGTTAACTTTTCGATCAGAGTTAGGAATTGCTATAAATTAGATCATAATGAATAATTGAGCATATATTAATGGATTTGGGTAACCGTTGGCTAATTTTAGAGCATGGTGCATCAAGTAGAGTCTTCGAAAAGGCGTGGAATGCCTGTTATGGATCTTCGGAGCGAGCTGAGTCTCCTTTCTAACCGTGTAAGAGGGAATTGTCCCCATAGGTGAAATAATTAATTATGTGCTCCTATTTTCAGGGTCTACGTACGCAGAGGTGATGAGAGTCCATGCATAGCTACTATTATGCTATTGTCCGGGTAGTTAGGACCCAAAAGCATGTTATACTTGGATTATTTATGAACCCATTGATAGCTTGAATTGCTTAAATCACATTGAATTAGTAAGTGAATTTCTAAAAGGATTAAACTTCATTTCTTAAAATTTGTTAAAGGAGAATTGGTTTTATTTGGATAAATATTCCCCGATAAGTTCTTAATTGACTGATTGAGCATGTATCTCTATATGTACCTGCGCCGCATGCATGATTCGCGAGCAGGGTATGTGTTTATTTATGGAACGGGCCGAACGCCTCGGCAGATTAAATAAATGCATCTATAGGCACGCCGTCGACCCTCAGCAAGTGCACAGTTTATTTCTGTTGGATCGGACCGTCGCCTCGGCATGATTTGCACATGCTTGTATTTCTGCCTTGAACTTATTTAAGTTATTATTGCCTCTTCATGGCTTGAAAATATTTGGATAATTACGAAAAGGAATTTTGGAAATTTCGTAAAAAGAGTTAATTGTTTACTTGTTTCTTTCTATTTGGACAAAAATCATATTTATAGAAATCTATAATTTAATGTATTACTGACTTCAGTATTGGACCATTAGTATATGTCGAAGTTGACTATCTTGTCTCTACTTCTTCGAGATTAGACGAGATACTCATTGAGTACACGTTGTTTACGTACTCATACTACACTTCTGTGCATTTTTGTTGCACAGGTATATGTAACTCTAGCGGCCTATTGGGCGTAGCAGCACAGAAAATTCTGGGACTAGGTGAGCTGTATTTCCTCGAGGCGACCCACAGCTAGTATAGTCTCTCTCAGGGTTTTATTAATTTTTTTTGTCCAATTGTATTCCGGATAGCTGTTGTACTTTATTTGGTCTTTCTTAGAAATTGCTCATGCACTTGTGACACTGGGTTCTGGGAGGATTTTTGGATTATTCAGTATTAAGTCTTTTATCGACTTTATGTTCACTTATGTAAATTTCATTATTTATTATTTAATGTGTATGAAACATGATTTCCGCAAACACTAAAATTTGGGATTTAATTATGCATTCTTGGTTGGCTTGCCTGACAGCAGTGTCCGGCGCCACCACGACCCTTAATGAATTTTGGGTAGTGACATAGAGTTACCAACCATTCAGTTCTTTCCTGTAGTTAATGAGTTTCCCGATGTTTTTTCCGATATGCTTCTGGGTCTTCCGCCAGAGCGAGAAATTGAGTTTGTCATTGACCTACTACTACTAGATATTCGTCCAATATCTATTCCCCTCTATAGAATGGCCCCTGCCGAGCTGAACGAGTTAAAGGAACAACTAGGGGCTTGCTTGGAAAAAGGTTTTATCAAATCTAGTACGTCGCCATGGGGAGCACCTGTGTTGTTTGTGAGAAAGGAGGATTATTCCTTACGAATGTGTATTAATTATAGGCAGTTGAATAAGGTGACGATCAAGATCAAGTATCCGCTCTCGAGGATTAAGGATTTATTTGATCAGTTACAAGGTGCCAAGTATTTTTCAAAGATAGACATGAGGACCGAGTACCATCAGGTAAGGGTTAAAGAGGAAGATATTCCGAAGACATCATTTAGGACCCAATAGTATTCATAGATTCGATGAGCCATGTTTTTAGGCCCTTTTTTAAGATCTATCCGTAATCGTATTTATCGGCAATATATATTGGTATATTCTCGATCAGAGGCTAGGCATGCAGATCATTTGCGTACTATGCTCAGAGTTCTACAAAAAGGGAAGTTGTATATAAAATTCTCTAAATATGAATTCTGGTTGAACCCTGTAGCTCTCCTTGGGCATATCATTTCGGGTGAAGGCATCTGGGTGGATACACAAAAGAGTGAGGCATTGAAGACTTGGCCTAGACCCACAACACCAACGGAGGTTCGTAGCTTCTCCATTTCGTAGGTTATTACATGAAACTTGTAATGAAATTTTCTTCCCCTCTAAGCACCTTCGACCAAAATAGTATGTGGTGTCTTGCTTAATGTTCCGGAATAACATAAAGAAATTTATGATGCAAGTAAGTTGAAGAAAGGTTGTGAATAATTATAAATAGATATGTGTAGGTCGCAAAACTAAAATATGGTAGAGCGACAAGGTTTTAGAAAGACAGGAGGAAGGATAAGAAAAGATGAGTTAAAAGGTAACAATAATAGATAAATCCTTGGGAAAAAGTTCAAAAAAGAGCTGATGGATTCTCTAAGTTATAGAAGGCTCTGTGTAACCCGTATGAACTCAAAGGAGTCTAAGAATAGTAACGTTTAGAATAAGATTAAATGCTGTCCTAATAGTGGGATAAGTTCGTTGTGATGGACTATTTATGGGAGAAACTCATTATTCTCATTATTCTATCCATCCATAAGCAACAAAGAGGTATCATGATATCAGGAAAGTGTATTAGTGGGACAAAATGAAAAACGATATAGCAGAATTTGTTGCTCTATGTCCTAATTGTCAGCAGGTTAAGATTGAGCATCAAAACCCCGGTGGATTATTGCAGGCTATGGAGATTTCAATGTGGAAATGGGAAGTAATCAATATGGATTTCATCGTAGGCTTGCCTCATACCCAACATAAGTTTGATTCGATATGGGTGATTGTTGATAGGCTTAAAAAGTCAGCCCATTTTCTGTCCGTTAGAACTATATATTCCTCAGAGGATTATGCAAGGATTTATATTAAGGAGATAGTACGACTACATGGTGTCCCTATATCTATTATTTTGGATAGAGCAGTTCAATTTACAGCTAACTTCTAGAGGTCCTTCTAAAAAGGATTGGGGATTCAAGTAAGTCTTAGTATAACATTTCATCCTCAGAAAGATGGACATACTGAGCGTACTATTAAAACACTGGAGGATATGTTACGAGCTTGTGTAATAGATTTCAAAGGTAGCTGGGATGATCATCTGCTGCTTATTGACTTCGCAAAAAAAAATTGTTACCATTCCAGTATTCAGATGACTATATACGAAGCTCCTTATGGACGGAAGTATAAGTCGCCTATAGGGTGGTTCAATATTGGCGAAACTACGCTAGTAGGACCAGAATTGGTACAATAGGCAATCGAGAGAATTAAGCTTATACAGAAAATGCTATTGGCAGCTCAAAGCCGTCAAAAGGCTTATGCGGATAATCGACGGCGAGGCTTGGAATTTCAGGTGGATGATTGGGTATTCCAAAAAGGTATCACCGATGAGAGCTGTCATAAGATTTAGAAATAAAGGAAAAACTTAGCCCTCGATACATGAGACCATAGAGGATCATACGCAAAGTGAGCCAGGTAGCATATAAGTTAAACTTGTCTTCAGACATACAGTCTGTAGGACCGGTCTTTCATGTGTCTATGCTCTGTAAATGTATCGGAGATCCTTCCAAAATTGTGTTAGTTAACGACATTCAGGTCACAGAGCAACCATCATATGAAGAAACTCCCATTGTTATATTAGACGGACAGATTCGAAGATCAAAAACTAAAGATGTAGCTTCGGTGAAAGTACTTTGGAGGAACAACAATGTGGAAGAAATGACTTAAGAGGCCGAGGAAAACATGAAGTCTAGATATCCCTACTTATTTCCTCCTCTTGAGAAGGGTCCGACTGAGACGTCATAATCTCAAGGTGCGTGTACGAATTCTTTTGCTAGCTATTGTTATTAGTCGTGTGAGGCCATCGTCGTCATTAATGATTGTGGTCCTATATGGCGTTAAATTACCGGGTTTCTATATGAAAAGTTGGCAGTAGCGTTGTTACAAGGTCGACTCTACCAAGGTTATCTAAATCCCTGAGAGTTAAACGTTCGAGGAAGAATGTTTCTAAGGGGAAATGATGTTATATGTGTTTTCGTACGTTAAAATTTCGTTTTCAATTAACCGACGTAGACTCGGGGATGAGATCATCTTGACGTTAGTGTACTTACGTTATTTATAACAAGCGATAAATAAGTGTTATGAAGGATAAAAAAGGCACATGGATTAAAGAAAACAAGTTTCGTTGAAAGTAGCCAAATTTGGAATAAAATACGGGTCGAACGATAATACCCGATAATTATGAACTAGTAACATGCAAGGTACCATATGACCACGGTAGTAGAATATATGAAATATTTTAAAAATAAATAGACTTTTAAGAAATTTATGGCAATTTTTAAATTATACGGGTAATTGATTAATTATCGGATAATAGAACAGTACTGACTTAACTAGTAAGTAGATAAAAATTATATATTGTAACACCCTCCCACGTGGAAAAATACCACTAATTAGGGAGGATGATTCATAATATACATGTATAGGTGTCTTGATGGTAAGGCTTAAGTAAGACTTATAAAGCCTTATCCATAGGTCTTGAATAAGACTTGAAATCAAGAATGTTTAAAAAGAAAGACTTCAAACGTTAAAGCCTTGATTCCAAGCCAAAAGTTAACAAAGAACGTTAGTTGGAAACATTAAAAACCCCTTTGTTCAAAAACGTTGGAAGCTAACTACGCCAAGACGTGAAAAGCAGAACAATTTCGTTCCAAGGATTTCGAAGGATTCAAGCAAATCTCGTTCAACATATTTTACCGAAGCAAAAGCTTCATTTCATTCGAATAATTCCAGGAACATGTATGTTAAAGCTAAGATTTTCTTTTATTTTAGCATGATCCCGTCATTACATAAGTTTGATAACTAAGTATAAAGAAAAATTCATATCCCAAAATTTATGTATATTTTGTTAGTCTCGTAAATTGCGTATATTTTCCTAGTTTTGTAAGTTATAATATTCTCATTATCGAGACTTCATATTCAGTTGAGTATTTTCTTCCAATCAAGAGGGTAGATAATTTACATATATACAGTATTAAAAGTATTTTCATTACCTTCGAGCTATAATCGATAGGCAGGCCCCTATTGGACAACCTCTGATCATATGGTAAGTTATATACTGAGCCTACTGTGGCCGAGCGTCTATGAGCGAGCCAGCATAGTGTCACACCTCTTTTTTCATACGCTACTTTACCCGCGAGGGCGTAGAGGAGTTTTTCCAATTTAAGGACAGTGGGGACGAGATTAGTTATTTAAGTTTTTCAGAGTCGTCACTTGAGAATATAATGGTGTCCCAAGTCACCGGTTTAATCCCGAACCGAGGAAAGTTTGACTCTGTTACAGTCTGCGAACTAGAAATCCGGATAAGGAATTTTGTTAATCCGGGAGAAGGTGTTAGACACTCTCGAATTCCGTGGTTCTAGCACGGTCGCTCAACTGTTGTATTTGCTTTTATCTGATTTCAATTATATATTTTCAATTATGTGCATTAGTATTCCGCTTATTTAATTTTAAGGAATTGCAATGTCATGAAAATATATTTTTTAACCACACCGTACCACTACGCCTGTGGCTTTAAATACATTTCGACTTCGTTGAGAATAAGATTTGGGTCACATAAATGTGCACCCGTACTTGAGAATGTATATTAAAATTGTGCCTAAGATATTTACGTCTTATTACTTTGGGAAAGACCGTGAAATTAGCTAAACGGTCCTTCCGAGTCTAAAGATTTTATAATAGTTATTTGAGGGGCCCTTGCATTTTTGTTTTCTAACGAGGCTCATCTCATTTCATTTTTAAAAGGCCAAACCTATGGTGTGCTATGTTTTCTATTGTTGTTTTTTCCCCTATCTAAAATAACTATTAATGTTGTCCAATTATATATTCCATTCACATTCATATTTATTACTAAGTCAATTTTATTTTGGTAAGAGTAATATTTGCAAGTAATTACAAATCTAGGACTTTTAAAGGATTATTCAAACAATTTGAGAGATTCAATTTCAAATAGGCCTGTTAATAGCACGCTTAGGCCCGAGCAAATAGCTCTTAAAATTTGAATTTAGATTTGGTACCTAGCAGATGAATACTTATACTACAATGATCACTGATTATACAAATTGAATCATATATTGAATTGGGATAAACTATCAATCATTTCAATTTACCATTAGTTTCTAAACCTGAATTTTTATTTGTATCTGGATTTGCACACTTCTACAAGAGCTAACGCCAATATTTTAAATTTAATACCGTAACTTTCCTTTGAACCTATATTTTATTGTAACTCAATACCTATTAGTGCTATATCAATTTTATACCAAAATAGAGTTTAGTAAAGCTGAAATAAACCACTACATTAGACAAATGGCCGTTGAAACTATCTGAAAATTTATACTAACGAATGTTTAATCTACTAGATCTACACTAATCAACTTTACCAAAACAGTTTGTACGAGCACTTTAAACTGCCCTATTATAATAATCCATGTCACATATGATTCAAATTCTAAATGAAATAAGATATATGATATTAAACGATTTGTATTAAACAATTCACTAACATTAATTTTAACAGTCCAAAAGTCCAAATTAGTTACAAAGCACTATCTGAAATTACAATACATGGAAGTTCATACAACAGAATTATACATGCCATTAACTCACATCCAGATCTGAAGTAGACGAAATATACCTGGTCAAATTGAAATGAAACTCAATGAGTTCTAAGGTGATAAGGATGAAGAAGATCAGCAAAATGCAGGAATCCAAACAATAACCAACAATAACACCACAATATCATAGCAACAGGCTCGAAATCACGATTAAAACCCAACAGCTTCAGCAAACAATGCAGAACAGTAGACGAAAAATACCAGAACTCAAGAGTTCTCCACTCGAATTGCAATTAAACCAATGAAACAGTAGTAAAACACAATTTCCATGTATTTTAGACTTATCAAATTTCTGAAAAAAACTTCTAAATTTTTCCAACCTCTGAAATTCAGAACCATCACTTTTCCAACCCTTAATTTCGAACCCAATTTTTTAGAACCGCCTTCAAATGTGGCCTAAGGGGACTATTTATAGAGCAAAATGGGAGGAAAATTTGAAATTAATATTCAGATTTCCCACCCCTGCTCTTTCAACTTATTTTTCAGTTTAGTCCATACATTTTAACCGTGAATGCACTAGAACCTCTGCTAGAAGGTTTTAGTGACATCCATATTGTTCTAATTACCCTTAAATGTCTTTACTACCCTCACTTGCTATTAGTTTATACTTATTTACCCTTTCACTATACCTAATATACCCTTTATTGTTTGGTTAATTACACAAGAGCCAGGCAGCATTGCCTTTTATACCCCTACCCCTTTTGTTTAATTACAGAATACCCTTTTATCCCTTCCCCTTTAACCCCCGTGTTTTACTTTTATTTACCCGACCAACACTTTAATCAATCAGACCCTTTTTAAAAGGTCAAAGTCAAAATTGGATTACACAAATAGCCACTACTAGACAGTCTTACGAATACAGTCAATTAAACCTCACAAGTCTAAGTTGCAGAGATAGTCAACATTAGATTATCTTACAGACACAGCCAAATTAAGACTAGTTACCCAATTAACCCTTTAATTAATCAGAAATTCAGAAAAGTCAAAAGTTAAAATTGCATTGCAATGATAGCAAGTATTAGACAGTTTTACAGATATAGCCATATTACGATTAAACACTCAATTAACAGGATTCAGAGGAACAAATTGATAATAGGTTGAACCCAATTAACAGAACACTGAATCATGAATTTTGATTTATCAAGTACGAATCCAAAATGGCTTCAAAGCATGTGATTTAACTAATGACCTTAATCAGAAAAGAGGCATATGAGCATGCGAATCCAGAGTATAAGATCAGAAAATTACATAGTCAAGAAATTAAGTACAACAAAGAGGACTTAAGCATACAACAGACTTATGTTATACTCAGGATGACAAAGAAATAGGAGAAGCATAAGAAGTCGAGAAACAGACGTGCAAGTAGAAAAATATAGGGATGGGGCTACTTAGCTTTCTCGTTCTTGTTTCTATCTTTCTTTCTTTCTTTATTCTATTTTCTTTTTCTATCTTCTTCTTCATTTTTCTCTCTTTTCTTGATTCTCCAGTAACAGAAGTTCGATAACCATTTTTCTTGGCTTTTGGATCTCAAGCAGACTCTCCGAGTCTTTT
>MU750507.1:0-45366 GCA_026770625.1 Nicotiana glauca | reverse complement strand
CAGGCCCGGGACCGCCAGGCCCGGCCCGTTTGGCCCATTTAAGGCCCGGGACCGCCAAAAATACAGCCTTAATCCTAATAATAGCTAGATAAAATAATTACTCTTCTGTATATAGGAAAATGACCCGGGCATCACTTGAAATTCAAAATAATTACTCTTCTATCTATAGCACATTCAACTCTAATGTTTTTAATAAGCATCAAATTTAAACACACGACAACCATCATCATTAACATCACACCGGGTTCTATTGCATATCATTTTATCTATATGGCTTGATTCATGGACATATCTACTTTTTGGATATATATATTCCAGATAAACAAAATACATAACTCAATCATTCAATATATATATATATATATATATATATATACACACACACAAAAGCACAAACTATATCGTGTCAATAGCAGCATCTGCAAACATCCAAAAACCAGAATATATATTGTTCGAAAGATTCTAGCAAAATATATTTGTATGCACCGCTACCCTATTCAATGGAATTTAACTGCATCAAGTTGTATCTCCTGTGCTGTTTTTATAAATAATACAACATCTTAAATGTATAGAACAAAAGGAATCATACAGACATCAATCTTACACTTTTGAATAGTATGTAATTTTAAGTTCTCGCCTCCGACTGGGGAAAACACCATTAATTTATAGGCCATATTCATAAAGGTTTAATTTTATTTTCTCCTCCTCCTCAATCTAACATCCAAAAACAAAAGCTAATGAAGAGAGTTACAATGTCATTCTATCAAGATTCTTTGTGATTTCCTAGGGTAGAAAGCTTCTGAATTAGTTTGAGTTCTTTCCGTTTGCTATTTGCATCCTCCTTACCCAAAAACTCCATTGTTGGCCATTGAATTTTGGTATTGAAGTGGAAATCCGTCAGATAATATTCAAGTATTTTTAGCAACGAAATTGTCTACGAAGTGAAGGAAGATGAAAGAAAGGCATGAGATAGAGTAGAGGAGCTTAGTGATGTTCAATCTGCAAGCACAAACTAATTTGAAGCAAAGAAGGTACAATGATTTGGCATATGGAATCAGTAGAACAAAAATATTGAAGCGGAGACGGAACGAAAAAGTTTAGGGCCATGAATTTGGGGCTGGTCGGCCACCTCGAAGAAACGATTCCACTATGAAGAAGAAGATGATGCCACGTATCTTAGTGATACTATATTTTTTGACATGTAAGTATACCCACAAGAGCTAAAATGACCAGAACGCCCTCAAATAAAATTTTATGACTTTTAAGCAGGCTTGTCGAAACCTTTCTCTTCTATAGAATAGAAATAGAATAGATATATCCATTCTAAAATCCTCAATTTATTACTCTTGGCCAAAATGACAAAATCCTTAAATATATAAATAAAGATGGAGAATCGTAAAATAATCAGCGGTAACCCCATTTTCTTTTCAAGTTATTTTTTAAATTTCAAAAAATCAAGAGAAAATTACGACGACATTTTGAACTACAAAGCAACAACTAACAAGACCCTTGAAACAAAACAATCACAGAAAGGGAGTAAATTAGAGCATTAAAACTAACCTTTTGACTATGATCTTAATGGAGTAATTATGGAAGTGTGAAGAAACTCAGCAAAACCCCTAATTTTCTTTTACAGTATCATTTTTTATTTCAGAAAATTGATCTTCCGTTAATGAATACAAAGACTTTAAAGTCATAAAGATGGCGGATCAAACAATGAAGAAGGAGAAGCCATGCAATTCTAAACAAAGGAAACGCAGAGAAGCAGCGCAAAGTTTTCCTAAAGCCAAGCGGTGGCCGTCATTCCCATCAAAGGTGAAGCCGAAATTACCTATTTAGTCTTTCTCTAAACGTATAAATCAGTAAACACGGGGGCACAATAGAAATTCTACCCATGTGGGTCATCACAGTATTTCTCCCTTTCTCCGCGCTTTCGAGGCCTTGGAAACCTTATTTTTAGTTGCCTCGATTTGCGTGCGCAGTCCGAGCGCGAAGCAGGAAAATTTTTATGTTAAAATATATGAATTCTGTAAAAACATTTGAGAAATTATGATATTAATATTGATATAGTTGACTTTGGTCAACATTTTGAGTAAACGGATCCGGACCCGTGATGCGACAGTCCCGGAAGGTCCGTAGAAAAATATGGGACTCGGGCATGTGCCCGGAGTCGAAATCCGAAGTCCAGAACGCCGGTAAAAGAATTTTTCTGTTAAATTATTTTCTGAAATTATTAAGAAAAAATAAAAATAAGAATGAGTTAGAAAATATAGGTATCAGGCTCGTATTTTGGTTCCGACACCCGGTACAGGTCATAAATATTGTTTAAGCGCTTCCTGTAAAGTTTGGTCGAAAACGGACATCGTTTGACGTGTTTCAGACTAAAAATGGAAAAAATTTGGAAGTTTTGAACTTTGAAATGAAATTTATGAGTTTTGATGTTTGATTCGTTGAATTTGATGTTATTTTAGCAATTTGATCGCTCGAGAAAGTTCGTAGGATGTTATTGAGTTAGTGTGTGTGTTTGGTTGGGATCCCCGAGGGCTCGGGAGTGATTTCGGGGGTAGTTCGGGGTGTTTTAGACTTAGAAACATAGCAGATTTTCTAAAAATTTTACACAGTGAAATCCTTCTTCGCGTTCGCACAAGCTCTCCCGCGTTCGCATAGCTTTGCCCCTTTTTCCTTCTTCGAGTTCACGTGTCTCCTCACGCGTTCGCATAGGCCAGACACAGGCCCCCCTGCCTTCCTTCTTCGCGTTCGCGTAGTACCGACCGCGACCGCGACCTCGATAGCCCCAGACTTCCTTCAACGCGAACGCGCCCCAGGTGAAGCGAACGCGTAGTACAAAATTCCTCCAACGATTTTAAGTCATAAAACCAGACCCACTTCGGGATTTTTACACTTTTCTCACACAAACCTCTCTCCCAAACCCTCCATTGACGAGTTCCAAGCTTTCTATCCTCCATAACTCTTTGGGTAAGTTTTCTTAACATCGTTTCCTCGTTATTTCATCAACAAAAATCAAATTCTTAGGCCTAAACATGAGAAAATAGGTAGAGAATTAGAGAATTGAGTAGAGTTAGAGTTTTCAAAGAAATAGCGATTTGGACCTCGTTTTGGGGTTGGATTTAAGAACAAATAATATATTTGCACTCGAGGGAGTATGAGTAAATTTATTTTGGTTCGAACCTCAGGTGTTGACCAAGCGGGCCCGGGGTCGGTTTTGCAAATTTTGGGCAGAATGTTAGAAATATTATATTTAGGCATTTTGGGTTGGATTGTTGAGTATTATTGATGATATTAAATCAATTGTGTATAGATACGATTGAATTGGAGCCAAATTCGAAAGGAAAGGCAGTGCTTGAGGATTGAGTTGGCCGTAGACCTTCGAGGTAAGTGTTTGATCTATCCTAGCTTGAGGGAATAGGATTAGAGTA
Organism: Nicotiana glauca; assembly: GCA_026770625.1. Taxonomy (NCBI): domain Eukaryota; kingdom Viridiplantae; phylum Streptophyta; class Magnoliopsida; order Solanales; family Solanaceae; genus Nicotiana; species Nicotiana glauca. The sequence goes on along the minus strand of MU750507.1, from coordinate 41,929 downwards.
TAATAAATTGTTATTTGTTAAATGATCGAGTGTGGTATATAGGCGTGGTGACGAGTGTCTATACACCGGAGTCTAGCATGACCGTGGGTCTTTGTTTGTACATGTTTGTGAGATAAATTGGAACTCCCCTAAGCTAAATTGTAATTTGATATGAATGTGAAGAGTTTGAGGATGATTATGAAACATTAATATGTTGGAGCGTTGGCTCGAATGATAAATACCATTGAGTAAGAGATGAAAGTATTGAAAATAGCTGTGAATGATTCCTTGCCGGGATAGTCGAATATATTAAATACTTCCCTTGCCGGGATAGTTGAATAGATTAAATACTTACCTTGCCGGGATGTAAAAATTATTGATATTGTTCCCTTGCCGGGACTCAGTTGTTAATTGTGTTATTCCCTTGGCGGGACTCAGTTGCTAATTGTGTTATTCCCTTGCTGGGACATTTCTTATTATTGTTCATTTCTCTCGTCCGTTTGGTTGTGATTGCTGTTTGGATGAGGAAGAGTTATAATGCACGAAGGGTCATTTCGTGCCATTTTTAATTATATTTGCACGAAGGTTCATTCCGTGCCATTTTTAATTATATTTGCATGAAGGGTCATTCTGTGCCATGTTTTAACTATAATTGCACGAAGGGTCATTTTGTGCCATGTTTTAACTATTTATACACGAAGGAACATTCCGTGCCATTGTTGATTATATTTGCACGAAGGGTCATTCCATGGCATGATATGAGAATTATGTGAGGGAAAGCATGAAGGGTGATGCCGTGCATTCTGTTGATTTCTTTGGGCGAGGATGAGAGTAAAAGCACTAAGGTTGATGTCGTGCAACCGTTGAATTTCTTATTCTTTGATAGTTATTGTTGTGCCCTGTTTCTTAATTACACTGATAGCTTTTATATTCGGCTTGTGCTCCCCATAGTATGTTTCCCTCCCTTCTTACTGTTTAGTTCGGTACTTAATTTCCTTTTATTGTACATATATATATTTTGAACTGCACAGGTTTATGTGCGTGTCTGGTCCTAGCCTTGTCACTACTTCGCCGGGATAGGCTAGGCACTTACCAGCACATGGGGTCGGTTGTACTGATGCTACACTCTGCGCTCTTTTTGCACAGATACAGGTTTCGGACAACAACAATAACAGTAGTGCGAGTGTTGGTACTTCAACCAGCGAGACACCGAGGTAGCCTTGCAGGCGTCCGCAGGACCCGTTGTCTCCTCTACCTTTACTTTCAGTTTGTTATCTCATGTATTCGAGACAAACAATTTTATATTTCTTTCGGACCGTTATGTGTAGTACTTTTAGCAGTTCGTGAGCTAGTGACACCAGGTTTTAGGTAGTGATATGTTTCAAACTTCCGTATTGTTATTTTATTTGGTTAAACTTAAAAGTCTTCCGCATTTATTTAATTGTTGATAGTATTTTATTGGTGATGTTGATAGAGGATGTATAATGTTTGGCTGTCCTAGCTCCGTTAGTAGGCGCCATCACGACGCCCGATGGTGAGATAAATCCGGGTCGTGACAAGTTGGTATCAGAGCTCTAGGTTACATAGGTCTCGCTGCTCACGGACAAACTTGGTAGAGTCTGAGGATCGGTACGGAGACGTCTGTATTTATCCCCAGAGGCTACGGAGTTAGGAAACGTTTCACTTTTGTTCTTTCTTGTCGTGCGGTTCTGTTTCTCAAAGTTAATTAAATTTCTACTTTTGTCTTCCCACGAGTGGCGAAGTCACGTACCTCTTCTTCAGCCGAACAACGGCATAGGCCGGTGTTAGATCAACTACGCCTTCAGAAGTTTTGCGGAGGTCGGATAGGTTTCACCAAACTTTTCGCTACCACCTTCAGCGGTGCATCCTTTTGAGAACCCACGAGGTTTTTCTTGACCGCTGCTACGAGGTATTGCAAAATGTAGGAATAGTTGAAAGCGAGAAGGTTAATTTTACTGTTCTTCGGATGGCAAATAGAAGTAGTGGAATGATAATGTAATTACCAAACCAGTTGTGGTTACAACGGAAGATATAGATGTATCAAGAGATCACCTAATGAATCATGCATGGGTTCAACGGACCTTGACGTCTGGTTGATTTATTTGAGTTGTGAAGGACTAATATTGTGGATTATCGGATGTTGTGACTTTGACTTAGCGCCAAATGGAGAATTCCACTATTAGTGAATGGACTGTATGGCCATGTGTTATGTCAGTTTTGGCTTGGAATGTATATATATGGTACGGAAAGGTCCCCCAAATAATTTATACATATTTAAGGTTCGGTACTTTGCAGGGGGTGAGAATCGCCCCAAAGAATAATGAAGGGTATATGAATAAATGGGGTAGTTCAGCGGTGTCAAGCCAGCATAGCAAAAGAGAAAATTGGTCGTCGGTGTTTGTAACAAGCCTACGAAGAGGGCAGACTGGCCAATGCAACACTACCTACTCAACTCTATTTTAAGTAATGTTTTGAAGGAGTTTACCTCCTGAATTCTCTGTAATATGTGGTATATATGATCTGAACGGTTGTGCCAGGTCACCATGATAGTGTCCGAATATGTCATCAGGTTCAATAAGTTAGCTGAGCCTCAAATGGATTGTTGTGAACGTGGTAGATTGGAGATATATAATTTATGAAAGCACTCAGGCTACGTGCCCCGTTGCAGTTAATACTCAGCTTACTTGACCAGCCAGAGGTAGGGGTCAGGATGTTAGAGGTGGAGGTGAGACTCCTAGAGGTGGAGACCCAGCCGTTGATATAATTTCTATGGTATGGCTAAGGTCACTATACAAGATGGTGTCATCACATATACAATTCTGATCGTTATGAAAAAGATATTTTTCCTTAATTTGATTTGGTTTTGAAAAATTTAGGCGAGTCCTCTTAATATGTTCCACTCATGAGTGAGCTTCGTAATCCTTAAATCTACTTATGTGAATACTCACGTTGGGCTATTATATGGAGATAGATATCCCTATTATTGTGTGTGTTGGTCATTAAGAATATTTATGAGGCTAAAAGTGATTTTTTTTATTATTTCTTACTACAGTGGGTTTTGATGTGATTTCAGGATAATTAATTTCAATTGTAAATTATACGCCCTATCGGTATGAGGGTTCACTATATGTTGTCATTTCCTTGACTGAATTATTGAAAAGAAGAAAAATGAAAATTTTTAGTTGGCACAATGTGCAAGTACTTGTGATTCAAGAGTTGAGGACGAGATCCTCAAAATTTTATATAATGTGAAATATTTTTAACCGAGCTACAAGCTGCGGTGGATGTTATATAAGGACAAGGTCCTGGTGGTGGAAAGTTTATGTGTTCAAAATTCTCCTTTTATGAAATTAAAATTTTTGTACTATATTTTAAATGGGAGTCATGCCTGTTAGGCTTATTTGACAATTCTGGTATAATTTCTATTCATACTTAGCCATTTCTGTTTTTGATATATACTTTATGGTGCATAGTCGGGTTGTGGAAATATTGCTAGGAGTTGCTTTGGTATCATACTGATAGGTGGATAGGCCTAATTACAGGGGAAACTCTGCCGAAGTTTCTGAAAAACTTGGGAGTTAGGAGAATTTGGAATATTGAGATATGCAAATAAAGAGATAAGTTACATTATGAGTTCCTGGCCACTTTTGGGCTGACAAATGCCTCAGCAGCTCTTATGGATTTGATGAACCAAGTGTTCATGCCTTATTTAGACTTGCTCGTGATAGTCTTCATCGATGACATATTGATGCACTCCCACAGTCAGGAGGAGCATGAGAAGCACCACAAAAATCGCTCTTTAGACTCTGAAAAATAGTCAGCTATATGCAAAATTTTCAAAGAGTAAGTTCTGATTGAGTTCAATTGCATTTCTGGTTCATATTGTATCAGCAGAGGGTATTCAGATTGATCCCAAGAAGATTGAGGCAGTCAAGAACTGGCCTAGACTAACATCAGCCGCAGAGATCCGGAGTTTCTTGGGATTAGCAGGTTATTATCGGCGGTTCGTGGAGGGGTTTTCATCTATTGAAACCCCGATGACCGGATTGACCCAGAAAGGTGTCCAGTTTGAATGGTCAAATGAATGTGAGGCAAGCTTTCAAATGCTCAAGACAGCCTTGACCACAGCACCGGTGTTGGTTTTGCCCACAGGTTCGGGACCCTATACAGTCCATTGTGATGCTTACCGTATTGGGCTTGGTGCAGTGTTGATGCAGGATGGCAAAGTTATTGCCTATGCTTCAAGGCAACTGAAGATTCATGAAAAGAACTATCCAGTACATGACCTGGAGTTGGCAGCGACTGTTCACGCATTGAAGATATGGAGACATTATTTGTATGGTGTGGCATGTGAAGTATTCACAAGAGTCTTGCTTATATACCTGTCAGTCAGAGGCCGCTTGCTTTGGAGGTTCACGCCTTAGCCAAGCGATTTGTGAGGTTGGATATTTCTGAGTCTAGTTGAGTGCTAGCTTGCACGGTCGCTCGCTCTTCATTATTTGAGCGTATCTGCGATCAGCAATTTGATGATCCTCATTTATGTGTCCTTAAAGACACGGTTCAGCGAGGAGGTGCCAACAAGTCACCTTAGATGCTGATGGAGTTTTGAGATTTGCAAGGGCGAATTTGTGTGCCAAATGTTGATGGACTTCGAGAATTGATTTTAGAGGAAGCTTACAGTTCTCAGTATTCTATTCATCCAGGCGTAGCAAAAGATGTATCAGGATTTGCGGCAACATTATTAGTGGCATAGAATGAAAAATGATATTGTGGCATATGTAGCGCAGTATTTGAACTGTCAACAGGTTAATATGAGCATCAAAGACCTGGTGGTTTATTTCATAGAATTGAGCTTCCGAGTGGAAGTGGGAGAGGATTATCATGGATTTCGTTACTGGACTTCCGATGACCCGGAAGAAGTTTGATGCTAATTGGGTCATTGTTGATAGGCTGACCAAGTCAGCGCACTTCATTCCAGTAGCAGTCTCCTATTCATCCGAGAGGTTAGCAGAGATTTATATCAAGGAGATTGTTCGCCTTCATGGGGTGTCTATATCTATCATTTCGGATCGAGGTCCGTAGTTTACCTCGCATTTCTGGAAGGTGTTTCAGCAAGAGTTAAGCACCTAGGTTCAGCTGAGCATAACATTTCATTCTCAGATAGATGGACAGTCCGAGAGGACTATTCAGGTATTGGAGGATATGCTCCGAGACTGTGTTATTGATTTTGGAGGCTCTTGGGACCAGTTTCTACCGTTATCAGAGTTCGCCTACAACAACAGCTACCAATCCAGCATTCCGATGGCTCCTTAGGAGGCCTTGGATAAGGTCAAGATCATTCAGGACATACTTCATTCGTCTCAGTTGCGACAAAAGATTTATGCGGATCACAAGGTTCGAGACATGGATTTCATGGTTGGAGAGCGAGTGTTGCTCCGTGTATCGCCTATGAAGGACGTGATGAGATTTGGGAAGAAGGGCAAGCTTAGCCCTAGGTACATTGGTCCATTTGAGATACTTGATCGAGTGTGAGAAGTGGCTTATAGACTTGCATTGCCACCTAGGTTATCAGCCATGCATCAAGTTTTCTATGTATCTATGCTTCGGAGGTATTACGGCGATCCTACCCACGTGTTAGATTTCAGCGCTCTCTAGTTGGGCAAGGATATGTCCTACGAGGAGGAGCCGGTAGCTATTCTGGACCGGCAGGTTCAACAGTTGAGGTCGAAGAGTTTTCCTTCAGTACGTGTTCAGTGGAGAGGTCAGCCTCCTGAGGCCTCGACCTGGGAGTCCGAGTCTGATATGCGGACCCGTTACCCTCACCTATTTTCTGACTTAGGTACTTCTTTCTTTTGTCCATTCGAGGACAAACGGTTGTTTTAGAGGTGGAGGATGTGTCGACCTAAAGGGTCATCACCGTATTTCTCCCTTTCTCCATGCTTCCGAGGCCTTGGAAACCTCACTTTTGGTTGCCTCGATTTGCGTGAATAGTCCGGGCGCAAAGTCGGAAAATTTTTATATTAAAATATATGAATTCTGTAAAAAATTTGAGAAATTTTGATATTAATATTGATATAGTTGACTTTGGTCAACATTTTGAGTAAACGGACCCGGACCCGTGATGCGACGGTCTCGGGAGGTCCGTAGAAAAATATGGGACTCGGGCATGTGCCCGGAGTCGAAATTCGAGGTCCAGAACCCTGGTAAAAAAAATTTTCTATTAAATTATTTTCTGAAATTATTAAGAAAAAATGAAAATGAAAATGAGTTAGAAAATATAGGTATCGGGCTTGTATTTTGGTTCTGACGTTCGGTACAGGTCACAAATATTTTTTAAGCACTTCATGTAAAGTTTGGTCGAAAACGGACGTCGTTTGACGTGTTTCGGACTAAAAATGGAAAAATTTTGGAAGTTTTGAACTTTGAAATGAAATTTATGAGTTTTGAGGTTTGATTCGTTGAATTCGATGTTATTTTAGAGATTTGATCGCTCGAGCAAGTTCGTAGGATGTTATTGAGTTAGTGTGTGTGTTCGGTTGGGATCCCCGAGGGCTCGGGAGTGATTTCGGGGGTGGTTCGGGGTGTTTTAGACTTAGAAACATAGCAGATTTTCTGAAATTTTTACACAGTGAAATCCTTCTTCGCGTTCGCATAGCTTTGCCCCTTTTTCCTTCTTCGCGTTCGCTTGTCTCCTCACGTGTTCGCATAGGCCAGACCCATGCCCCCCTGCCTTCCTTCTTCGCGTTCGCGTAGTACCGACCGCGAACGCGATAGCCCCAGACTTCCTTCAACGCGAACGCATCCCAGGTGAAGCGAACGCGTAGTACAAAATTCCTCCAGCGATTTTAAGTCATAAAAACAGATCCACTTCGGGATTTTTACACTTCTCTCACACAAACCTCTCTCCCAAACCCTCCATTGACGAGTTCCAAGCTTCCTTTCCTCCATAACTCTTTGGGTAAGTTTTCTTAACATCGTTTCCTCGTTATTTCATCAACATAAATCAAATTCTTAGGCCTAAACATGAGAAAATAGGTAGAGAATTAGAGAATTGAGTAGAGTTAGGGTTTTCAAAGAAATAGCAATTTGGACCTCGGTTTGGGGTCAGATTTAAGAACAAATTATATATTTGCACTCGAGGGAGTATGGGTGAATTTATTTTGGTTCGAACCTCGGGTGTTGACCAAGCGGGCCCGGGGTCGATTTTGCAAATTTTGGGCAGAATGTTAGAAATATTATATTTAGGCATTTGGGTTGGATTGCTGAGTATTATCGATGATATTATATCAATTGTGTATAGATACGATTGAATTGGAGCCAAATTCGAAAGGAAAGACATTGCTTGAGGATTGAGTTGGCCGTAGACCTTCGAGGTAAGTGTTTGATCTATCCTAGCTTGAGGGAATATGATTAGAGTATAATAAATTGCTATTTGCTAAATGATCAAGTGCGGTGTATAGGCATGGTGACGAGTGTCTATACACCGGAGTCTAGCATGACCGTGGGTCTTTGTTTGTACATGTTTGTGAGATAAATTGGAACTCCCCTAAGCTAAATTATAATTTGCTACGAATGTGAAGAGTTTTAGGATGATTGTGAAATATTAATATGTTGGAGCTTGGCTCGAATGATAAATACCATTGAGTAAGAGATGAAAGTATTGAAAAGAGCTGTGAATGATCCCTTGCCGGGATAGTTGAATATATTAAATACTTCCCTTGCCGGGATAGCTGAATATATTAGATACTTCTCCTGCTGGGATGTGAAAATTATTGATATTTTTCCCTTGCCGGGACTCAGTTGTTAATTGTGTTATTCCCTTGCCGGGACTCAGTTGCTAATTGTGTTATTCCCTTGCTGGGACATTTCTTATTATTGTTCATTTCTCTCGTCCGTTTGGTTGTGATTGTTGTTTGGGTGAGGAAGAGTGATAATGAACGAAGGGTCATTCCGTGCCATTTTTAATTATATTTGCACGAAGGGTCATTCCGTGCCATGTTTTAACTATAATTGCACGAAGGGTCATTCCGTGCCATGTTTTAACTATTTATGCACGAAGGAACATTTCATGCCATTGTTGATTATATTTGCACGAAGGGTCATTCTGTGCCATGATATGAGAGTTATGTGAGGGAAAGCACGAAGGGTGATGCCGTGCATTCTGTTGATTTCTTTGGGCGAGGATGAGAGTAAGAGCACTAAGGTTGATGCCGTGCAACTATTGAATTTCTTATTCTTTGATAGTTATTGTTGTGCCCTGTTTCTTAATTACACTGATAGCTTTTATATTCGACTTGTCCTCCCCATAGTATGTTTCCCTCCCTTCTTACTGTTTAGTTCGGTACTTTATTTCTTTTTGTTGTACATATATATATTTTGAACTGCACAGGTTTATGTGAGTGTCTGGTCCTAGCCTTGTCACTACTTCGCCGGGATAGGCCAGGCACTTACCAGCACATGGGGTCGGTTGTGCTGATGCTACACTCTGTGCTCTTTTTGCGCAGATACAGGTTTCGGACGGCAACAGTAGCAGTAGTGCGAGTGTTGGTACTTCGACCAGCGAGACACCGAGGTAGCCTTGCAGGCGTTCGCAGGACCCGTTGTCTCCTCTACCTTTACTTTTAGTTTGTTATCTCATGTATTCGAGACAAATAATTTTATATTTCTTTCGGACAGTTATGTGTAGTACTCTTAGCAGTTCGTGAGCTAGTGACACCAGGTTTTGGGTAGTGATATGTTTCAAACTTCCGCATTGTTATTTTATTTGGTTAAACTTAAAAGTCTTCCGCATTTATTTAATTGTTGATAGTATTTTATTGGTGATGTTGATAGAGGATGTGTAATGCTTGGCTGGACTAGCTCCATTAGTAGGCGCCATCACGACGCCCGATGATGGGATAAATCCGGGTCGTGACAACCCAACATAAAACTGAGAAAAGACCGAGTTGCCCCGTCAAGTAGGGATGTCAACTGTCTCTTGCTTGCTTTAGGGCTCTTCTATATAGTAGAACTAGATATCTCATTTCGTGCCCAGGGGCCCAACAACATCAACTTAAGCCCCAACAGTAACAATTTGAATTGAGATCTACATTTTTTTAAGGAAATTTTACACCCTATAAAAAACCTTAGTACCCTATTTATCTTAAATAAATACCATTCTAAAATATTATATCCTATAAATATCTTTTATCCTTTATAGCTAAATATCTAATTATAGTTACATCCTACATTTAAGGCATCATATATGCTAAATAATACTTTTCTCTCTCCTTTTTAGTATTTTTTTCACATATTCACCATATAACTCCTCTAAACATGTTCTCTCTCTCTCTTTTACATAAACTTTACTCTCTTCTCCCACATGCCCGCGTTTCTTAACTATTCTCCCACCCAAATTCAATATTTCTCCGCCATTATCAATCCTACATTCAGAATCTATACGAAATCACTGTTTTACTGCCGAAAATTATATGCCTGGTAAGTTTTCTTCTTCAATTTTGATACCATTATTTTGTTTCTATAATTTTTATACCGATTTTTCATAAATTTCTGAAACAATATCCATTGGTATTGTTTTCTCACCAGGAAGCTTTGGTTTTTCTCTCCAATGGCGGATTCAACGTCACACAATATGATAACAAGAGGTATACCCACCAATGGCCAATTTTTCATAAATTTCTGAAATAATAACCATTGGTATTGTTTTCTCACCAGGAAGCTTTGGTTTTTCTCTCCAATGGCGGATTCAACGCCACACAACATGTTCAATTTTTCAGTAAGTTTTACTTGTATTCATAAGTATTCATATGTATTCAGCTTTAGTTATTTTTGTTTGCAACTGTTCAATTTTCCAGTAAGTTTTCAAATGTATTCATATGTATTCAGCTTACTTATTTTTTATGTCATGTGTGTGGTATCTAGTTTTTTAATATGTATTTAGCCTTGTCACTGTATTTATTCTTCTATAAGTGTTTGTAATTGTATTGATATGTATTCAAAACTGATTTCCTATGAAATATGCAATGTATTCAACTGTATTAATATGTAGTTGTATTTGATAGTTTTTTACTTGCATATATATTCAAGATACATGTATAGAAAAGCATAGGGACTAATAATTAGTCGCATACACTTGTATACAAATGCATACAGAAACTGCATACAGTTGAATACATCTACTGCATACAATTGTATTCATATGCATACAATAATATATAACATGTTGTTTCATTCAGCTGTATTCTGTTATTTAACTCAGCTGTATTCAGTTGTATTTTGGTGTATTCAGTTGTATTCAGCTATGTTCAGTTGAATTGAACTGTATTAACCACCTAGAGTCAGGTGTATTCAATTGCGATAGTCAGTATTATTCAACATATGTATTCATCTGTATTCATGTAATTTCAATTAAATTCAACTGTTTTAATCCCCTGAATTGTTTTATAAGTATTCAATCATCATTCTTGTATGTTATATACAAATTTAATTGTATGAATTATTTTTAATTGTTTTAATCAATTATTTTTTAGGGATTGTGGAGTGCATGTTGCAGCATACACAGAGTTTATGAACACTCTTGGAGAGATTTCAAAAATAACATTTGTTCTCTACTCCGTCAAAGATATGGTACTCTCCTATGGGACTATGCTATGCGCAAGATAGACGCTGATACCATAAGCAAGAATGAAACACCTTCAAAGATTGCTAGGCAAATTACTGAGTCAGAAGCAAAGATGCAAATAGTGTTAGAATAGCTTTAGGTTATTGTAGTTTTGGAGTGTAGTTTCAAGAAGAATATTGTTTTGAGTAGTTTTGGGTGTAGATGCTATTTAGTTTGAAAAAATTATCACTTATAACAACAATGTTCGTGTATGACAATTACAACTTTTAAATGACTGTTTCACTTGGTTTGTTCATAAGTATTCATGCTTATTCTTCAGTTTGAATACATATTTATCTTACAGGAGTCAAGTATGTATTAATACTAAGTAACTTTGCTTGAACAAGTTTTAGTTAATGAACATGTTAATGTCAAAGTCAGAAACTTTATGTATGCTGATGGTACGTTATACAAAAGAATTCAAATGTATTTTTTTTTGCTTTCAGTTGTATTCAATTGTATTTAACTGTCAAATTCAATTGTATTCAGCTGCATTCATTCAGATATATCTTTCAAGTTCAGATAATACATATTAAAGAATACAATTTTAGATGTATTAAGCAGGTTGTACGTAGTCAGTTGTATTCAGATGTACTCAGTTGTATTTAAGTGTATTATTCAACAGTAGTTAGTTGTATTTAAATGTATTATTCAGATGTATTCAGCTGTTTTTTGGTGTATTCATTTACTAAAAGTGCTAGAACTGTATTATTCATAAAAATACAGTTGTATGTANTATATATATATATATATATATATATATATATATATATATATATATATATATATATATATATATTACTAAATTCCATTATAGTTATATGCGTTTAAACACAATGAATACAACTGAATACACTTGTATGTATATGCAAATATTTAATACCACAGTAAACAAAATAAGAAAATAATTAGAGCCAATATCAATTCTCTACAATGTCAGAATGACAATGAACCAAGACATGAGGAAGTGCACCGCAAAAGAATGCCTTCTTTCTGTCAGGAAGTGAAAGATGAACAATCCTTAAGGAACAACTTGAATTAAGAAGAAGCAAATTAATTCATGCGCAAGCATCAGAACAACGTGAATTCGATTTATCAAATATAAGAATCTAGATGATTACTAATTATACAACAAATTTAATTGGTTGATACGAGTTGATGTTTTGTTACGGCAAATCGATGAATGGTTCATATGTAAATTCATGATATGTATCGAGCAACTATACCTTATTCTGTACATAATTTGTATCAATCGAAAAAAGGAGAAGAGAATTGAAGAATTTGGATGCTCTGTTTTTTGCTTCTTTTCACGAAAAAAGGGAGAAGATTATTCTGCTTTCTTTGAGCACATTAATGTGTACTCGTATTATTTCTTTGAGTCAAATTAAGAGACTATCATGTGAACTTATTTCCTTCCATTTTAACAAGTTTAACTTCCCAGAATTTGCACAAAAACGTTACTGTATTTTATCTGTATTCAACTTGAATACAGATAAATACAGATACCCCTTAGCTAGAGTTCAAGTTTTTACGCTTATTTTTTTGGTTGTATTAATGAATACAACTGCGTAAATACATGAAATAAAATGTATAAAAATATGAAGGTATCTATACTAAGTAATATAGCAAAGGGTATCTATAAATGGCTAATTAGGGCTAAAAGATGGTGCTAAAATTCTCTCAAGAATTAGCGTATTTATCATTTTTATACCAATCAATATCTTATTAATGAATGAAAACGACATTTTGTAATAGTTATAAAATGATTTGTTGGCTTAAACTTCTATGCTTGCTATAAGTTTTTTCTTTTGTCTCCTAAAGCTTTCTTAACATTTTCAAAACTTTCAGAGTCATTACCGCTAAGAACTTGGGACGAATAATGTCACTTACTATAAATATTTGGCGGAGGAAATACTTTGAGAAGCATTTGAGAAAATTGCTTCAGCAATTTCAGGATCTCATCTTAAAATTTTGCTTCATTGCAGTATATACATGCACTTGCCGTACAGAGACATTCTGTAACTTTTTAATATCTCAAAACTAAAGATATAAGACAAGAGGGGTTGCTCTGACGGTAAGCAATCTCCACTTCCAATCGATAGGTTGTAAGTTCGAGTCTTCCCAAGAGCAAGATGGGAAGTTCTTGGAGCGAAGGATGCCGAGGGACAATTTGGAAACAACCTTTCTACCCCAGGATAAGGGTAAGGTCTGCGTACATACTACCCTCCCTAAACCCCACTGTCACGACCCTAGTTCACTCTCCATGAACATGCCGTGATGTCACCTAGTTCCTACGAATAGGTAAGCCTAACAATGCGAAAATTTAGCAACTTAATTTGCGGGATATATATTTTAAAGCTAAACAAATATAAATAATAACTGCAAATAAGGCCGCTAGGCCTAAACAACTCAAAAGAGATGCAGAAGTCTACAACTCAATCCCAAAATCCGAAAATTCACGGGAACCACAGGCTAAAGGGAACATAGTACACTACTCTAACTCTAGAATATCTAAACAACCGGGAAAAAATGGATAAATTAAATACTAAAGCTGGAACAGAATAGAGACTCCTGGTCTGCGGACGCGGCAGATATACCTCGAAGTCTTCGTGTATCTCCTCGCCTCAAGGATAGTGAGCCTGAGTAGAGGTACCTGAAAAGTTTGCACATGGAAAACATGCGCAGGAAGTGCATGAGTACACCACAACGGTACTCAGTAAGTGCCAAGCCTAACCTCGGTTGGGTAGTGACGAGGAAGGTCAGGGCCCTACTGAGATAAAATATAATAATAATAATAATTAACAGTATAATAATCTGACAGAAATAATAAATACAGCACTGAAATAAGGTAGGTCAACGAGGCAATAACAACTACAAAGATAGAGTAAACACAGTTCAATGTCAATGATACCAATGAGGGTCTCCTAGAATACTATCCTATAGCCCTTTCCTCAACTGTCCAGTGGATCATGTCCCAATATGCAGGGGGAATCTAACCCGCAGTCCCAAAGTAAAAGTGCAGGGGGATCTATCGGCAATCTAACCCGCAGTCCCAAAGTAAAAGTGCAGGGGAATCTATCGGGAGCCTAACCCGCAGTCCCAAAGTAAAAGTGCAGGGGGATCTATCGAGAATCTAACCCACAGTCCCAAAATAAAAGTGTAGGGAGATCTATCGGGAATCTAACCCGCAGTTCCAAAGTAAAAGTGCAGGGGAATCTATCGGGAATCGAACCGGCAGTCCCAATGTAAATGCGCAACCACAGCCAAAAACAAACCAAGGAATGAAGTACGAAAAATAAACAACAGATAGAACTAGCCTAGCATGATTCACGTAGCACAGTCAAAACAACTTAAGCAATTAGTAGTCAAATCAGCTAAACATGCTTTGACTAACCTAGCACAAGTCATAACTTCAAATAGAATAAAACAAATAAGAATAAGAACTAAATTTCCATAGCTTAAATAAAAACGGAATTTCATCAATCGGCTCAAGTACGTACTCGTCACCTCACACACAAGGCACTCAAACATCAAGTAACAATCCTAAGGGGAAAGGTCCCCCACACAAGGTTAGACAAGCCACTTACCTTGAACCGGCTCAATATCACTAGAAACCGCGCCTTTGTCACGAGTATCCGACTCCAAATGGCCCAAATCTATTCAATTCAATTACACATCATAAATAATATTACAAACAATTGATTCCATGATTAAAATTAAAGCTAGGGCATGAAAATAGGTAAAATGACCAAAATACCCCTCCATCCAACATCTCAGAATCGAATAATTTTTACATTTTCAGAACCCTCGTACTCTTACGAGTCTAGCCATATAAAAATATCCCAAATCGGAGGTCAAATTACCCCTCAAAACCCAATAGTTTGGTCTATGAAGTTTTACCCAAAATCACCAAGGTTTGATCCTAAATTCGAATTCCAATGATGTATTTAACTATATAATGATGAAATATAATGAAAAGGGATCAAAGAAACGTTACCCAATGATTTTCTCTTCAAAACCCACTCGAAATCGCCTTCTCCCGTGCTCTCAATCGATTTTCAAACTTATGAAATTAAACCCTCGAAATTGATACTTCTGAACAGTCAGTTCCGCTTCTGCGGACAAGGGACCGCTTCTGCGGTCCCGCTTAAGCGGAAAGCCAAGCGCTTCTGCGGTTTTCACTTAAGGGAACAGATCCCGCTTTTGCGAACAGATCCCGCTTTTGCGAACAGATCATCGCTCCTGCGGAAAGGTGACCGCTTATGCGGTTTTCACTTAAGGGAACAGGTCCCGCTACTGCGAACAGATCACCGCTCCTGCAGTTCTGCTCCTGCGGAAAGGTGACCGCTTCTGCAGTCTCTGAGGGGAAGGTCAAACCTATCTTTTGAGGTGAGGAAGCCGCTTCTGCGGTTCCCAACCGCAGAAGGGAAAACACCAGAAGGGTCAAAAATACCAACTGCAGCAAACTTAGAAATTCTCCCCGTTAACCACCCGAAATCATCCTGAGGTACCGGCCAAAGGCACCAATACTACCTAATACCTTATTCGAACTTGCACCAGTCCTTAAAATACCTAAAACAACACCGAAAATCTGATTAAATCAAAGATTCAAGCCTAAGAACTTCAAATTCCAACAAAACACATTTTCGATAAAAAACCTAACCAAACCTCGCCCGAACGACCTGAAATTTTACACACACATCCCAAATGACATGACGGAGTTACTGCAACTTCCAGAATTCAAATCCAACCCTCGGATCAAAAACTCACTATCGAACCAGAAACTTCAAAAATTCAAACTTCGGCATTTCAAGCCTAAATGAACTACGAGCCTCCAAAATACATTCCAAACACGCTCCCAACCGCAAAATCACCTAACGGAGCTAAACGAACCATCGAATTTCCATTCCGAGGTCGTCTTCACAATATTCTGACTACGGATCATTTTTAACACTTAAGCTCTCATTTAGGGACTAAATGTCCCAAAACACTCCGAATCCGAACACCGAACGTCTCGGCAAACCAAAATAGCATAAATGAACTTAGGGAAAGAAATTAATAGGAAATCGGGGCGTAAATTCCAAAAATGACCAGATGGGTCATTGAATCCTCCTACACAACATTCGTGCATCCTCGAACGAGCATAAAGAACATACCTGAAGTAGTAAAAAGATGAGAGTACTGGCTACGGATATCTTGCTCGGTCTCCCAAGTCGTTTCCTCGGCCGGCTGACCCCGCCACTGAACCTTCACTGAAGCTATGTTCTTTGACCTCAACTTCGTGATGTGCCTGTGCACAATAGCCACTGGATCCTCAACATAGGATAGATCCTTGTCCAACTGGACTAAACTGAATTCCAACACGTGCGGCGGATCGCCATGATAACTCTGGAGCATCGAAACATGAAATACCGGATGAACTCCGGTCCAAACTGGGAGGTAAGGCAGCGCATAGGCAACATCCCCAACTCGCCTCAAGATCTCAAAAGGGCCAATACACTTCGGACTCAGCCTTCCATTCTTCCCAAACCTCATGACACCTTTCATAGGCGAGACCCGAAGCAGAACCTGCTTACTAACCATATATGAAACATCACGAACCTTCCTGTCCGCATAACCCTTCTATTTGGACTGGCTTGTACGGAGTCTATCCTGAATCACCTTAACCTTCTCTAATGCACCTTGAACCCTCTCTGTGCCTAATAGCCTGGCCTCACCCGGCTCAAACCAACCCACCGGAGATCTACACCTCCTACCATATAAAGCCTCATGTGGCGCCATTTGAATGCTGGACTGATAACTGTTGTTGTTAGCAAACTCCGCCAGTGGCAAGAAATGATTCCAAGACCCTATAAACTCAATCATACATGTACAGAGCATATCTTCAATAATCTGGATAGTGCGCTCGGACTGTCCATCCGTCTGGGGGTGAAATACTGTGCTCAACTCCACCTTAGTGCCTAACTCCTGTTGCACGGCTCTCCAGAACCGTGATGTAAACTGAGGACCTCTGTCTGAAATGATAGAAACTGGAATACCATGCAAACGGACGATCTCCCTGATTTAAATCTCCGCCAACCGCTCCGACGAATAAGTGGTACACACAGGAATGAAATGAGCGGACTTGGTCAGCCTATCCACAATGACCCAAATGGAATCAAACTTCTTCAAGGTCCGTGGGAGTCCCAATACAAAGTCCATGGTGATACGCTCCCACTTCCACTCCGGAATCTCTATCTGCTGAAGCAACCCACCCAGACGTTGGTGCTCATACTTCACATGCTGGCAGTTGAGGCATCTAGACACGTAGTCAACTATATCCTTCTTCATCCGCCTCCACCAATAGTGCTGCCTCAATTCCTGATACATCTTCGCGGCACCAGGATAGATGGAATACCGCGAACTATGGGCCTCTGCTAGAATCAACTCTCGAAGACCATTAACATTGGGCACACAAATCCGGCCCTGCATCCTCAATACCCCATCATCCCCGATGGTCACATCTTTGGCATCACCACGCTGAACTCTATCCTGAATAACACACAAATGAAGGTCATCATACAGCCGCTCCCTGATACGATCAAATAGGGAAGACCGAGAAACCACACAGGCTAGAACCCGACTGGGCTCCGAAAGGTCCAATCTCACGAACTGCCTGGCTAAGGCCTGAACATCCATCGTCATAGGTCTCTCTGAGGCTGGTAAATATGCCAAACTCCCCAAACTCTCTGCCCGACGACTCAAGGCATCGGCTACCACATTGGCCTTGCCCTGGTGATAAAGAATAGTAATACCATAATCCTTTAACAACTCTAACCATCTCCTCTGATGCATATTCAGATCCTTCTGATTAAGCAAGTGCTGCAAACTTCGATCGTCAGTATAGATCTCACAAGGCACCCCATACAAAGAATGACGCCAGATCTTCAAGGCATGAACAATGGCAGCTAACTTAAGATCATGGACAAGGTAGTTCTTTTCATGTACCTTCAACTGTATGGACGCGTAGGCAATGGCCCTACCGTCCTGCATCAACACCGCTCCAAGTCCAACTCGTAAGGCATCACAATAAACTATTTAAGACCCCAACCGGTAGGCAGCATCAAGATTAGGGCTGAAGTCAAAGTTGTCTTGAGCTTTTGGAAGCTCGCCTCACACTCCTCTATCCACTGAAATGGGGCACCCTTTTGGGTCAACTAGTCATATGGGCCGCAGTCGATGAAAACCCCTCCACACAGTGACGATAATAACCTGCCAAGCCAAGGAAACTGCGGATCTCTATAGCTGACGAGGGCCTATGCCAACTCTGCACGACCTCCACCTTCCTCGGATCCACTCGAATGCCCTCACTCGATACCACGTGGCCGGGGAATGCCACATAACTCAGCCAAAACTCACATTTCGAGAACTTTGCATATAATTTCTTCTCTCTCAAGTTCTGAAGCACTGTCCTTAGGTGCTGCTCATGATCTTCCCGACTCCGGGAATATAACAGAATATCATCAATAAAAACGATAACGAATGAGTCAAGATATGGCCTGAATACACTGTGCATCAAATGCATAAAAGTGTCGGGGCATTAGTTAGCCCAAATAACATAACAAGGAACTCGTAATGACCATACCGAGTCCTGAAGGCAGTCTTCGGGATATTTGTCTCCCAAATCTTCAACTGATGGTAACCTGAGTGCAGATCAATCTTGGAAAATACCTATGTGCCCTGAAGCTGGTCAAACAGATCATCAATACGAGGTAAAAAATAACGGTTCTTCACTATAACTTTGTTCAACTGGCGATAATCAATTCACATACGCATAGAACCATCCTTCTTCTTCACAAACAAGACAGGAGCACCCCATGGCAAAACATTGGACCGAATAAAACCTTTACCCAGCAATTCCTGTAATTGATCCTTCAACTCCTTCAACTCAGGAGGAGCCATGCGATACGGAGGAATGGAAATGGGCTGAGTGCCTGGCAACAAATCAATGCCAAAATCGATATCTCTATCGGGCGGCATGCCCAGGAGATCAGCTGGAAACACATCGGGATAATCAACTACCACTGGGACTGAATCAACAGAAGGGGCATCAACACTAACATCTCTAACATAAGCTAAATACGCGGCACACCCCTTCTCAACCATACGATGAGCTTTGAGAAAAAAGATAACTCTACTGGGAGTGTGATCCAAAGTGCCACTCCACTCAATACGTGGAATACCTAGCATAGCCAACGTCACGGTCTTGGCGTGACAATCAAGAATATCAAAATGGGGTGACAACCAGTCCATGCCCAAAAGAATGTCAAAATTCACCATACCGAGTAACAATAAGTCCGTTCTGGTCTCAAAACCACAAATATTACCCAATATGACCGATGAACGCAGTCCACAACAAGAGAATCTCCCACAGGAGTAGAAACATAAACGGGGGCACTCAAAGAATTTCGGGGCACACCCAAATGCGTAGCAAAGTAAGAAGACACATAAGAATAAGTAGAACCTAAATTGAACAGAACCGATACACTTCTATAATAAACCATGACAATACCTGTGATGACAGAATCGGAGGCAACAGTCTCGGTATGGGTAGGTGGGGTAGCAACTGTGGTTGTAACTGAAGCTTGAGAACTCTGCGGGGCGCATTGTGGCCGAGAGGTATGTGGAGGTGCACCCCTCCCAAGTCTAAGGCAATACCTCACCATATGGCGTATGTCACCACACTCAAAGCAACCTCGTGACTGGCGTGGCAGTGGAAACTGTGCGGTACGGGTATTTCGAGACCCCTGAACACCTGAAACTCCGTGGGAACTCTGAGATGCAGACTGAGCTAGATGACCCACAAAACCTCTACCATGACGCACCTTACCTCCGAAATAAGGACCAGTATATCTCCCAGGTCCACGAGGTCTACTCACTCCTCTATACTCTCCCTCCTGACCTCGTTTGTCCTCTCTTTCCTGGACCCACCTGTCCTCCACTCAGCAAGAGGTCCTCACTACCCGCTGAACTGGGACCACAGGCTGTGTCGCCATGACACCTGGAACTTGACCAATGGAAGCTCGCTACTCTAGAGTGGGGGCGATGGAAGTCTGGGTGCCTCCCCCGATCTGTGAAGTAGTCGGCACAACCTGAATCAATTCGGCCAGAATCAATGTACCAAACATGCTCAGGATCTGTGCCAAAGTCTTCTGAAGGGCTGGAGTAGTAGCAGCTGTAGGCACGTCAGGTGCCTGAACTTCGGCTGGATCTATTGTTGATACCTCGGCGGCAGCTTGCGCAGGTGCTCTGGTTGCACCACGTGCACGTCCTCGACCTCTCCCCCGGCTCCAGCCTCTGACGGATGCAGTAGGGACGCGGGTTCCTGATCATCTCGAGTAGCACGTGTCTTCACCATCTGTGAGAGAATAGAAAGCAGATTTTAGGATTGTGATGTCAAAAATCTCGCACGACAGGGAATCAAATGAACCGAAATTTTCCTAAAGGTTATATAGCCTCTCGTAGATAAGTACAGACGTCTCCGTATCGATCAGCGAGACTCTAAACAACTGGCCTGTGTTCCGTGACTCGTATGAACCTAGAGCTTTGATACCAACTTGTCACGACCCCAGTTCACCCTCCATAAACAAGTCGTGATGACACCTAGTTCCTACAACTAGGTAAGCCTAACAATGCGAAAATTTAGCAACTTAACTTGCGGAATAAATATTTTAAAGCTAAACATATTTAAATAATAACTGCAAATAAGGCCGCTAGGCCTAAACAACTCAAAAGAGATGCGGAAGTCTACAACTCAATCCCAAAACCCGGAAACTCATGGGAACCACAGGCTAAAGGGAACATAGTACACTCCTCTAACTCCAGAATATCTAAACAACTGAGAGAAAAGGGATAAACTAAATACTAAAGCTGGAACATAATAGAGACTCCTGGTCTGCGGACACGACAGATATACCTCGAAGTCTTTGTGTATCTCCTCGCCTCAAGGATAGTGCGCCTGAGTAGAGGTACCTGAAAAATTTGCACATGAAAAACATGTGCAGGAAGGGCATGGGTACACCACAACGGTACTCAGTAAGTGCCAAGCTTAACCTCGGTTGGGTAGTGACGAGGAAGTTCAGGGCTCTACTGAGACAAAATATAATAATAATAATAATTAACAGTATAATAATCTGACAAAAATAATAAATACAGTAGTGAAATAAGGCAGGTCAACGAGGCAATAACAACTACAAAGACAGAGTAAACACAGAGTAAACACAGTTCAATGTCAATGATACCAATGAGGTCTCCCAGAATACTGTCCTGTAGCCCTTTCCTCAACTGTCCAGTGGATCTCCCGGGATACCGTCCCATAGTCCAACTCATGTACCAATATGAAGGGGGGATCTATCGGGAATCTAACCCGCAGTCCCAAAGTAAAAGTGCAGGGGGATTTATCGGGAATCTAACCCGCAGTCCCAAAGTAAAAGTGCAGATATCGGGAACCTAATCAGCAGTCCCAAAGTAAAAGTACAGGGGGATCTATCGGAAATCTAACCCGCAGTCCGAAAGTAAAAGTGCAGGGGGATCTATAGGGAATCTAAGCCGCAGTCCCAAAGTAAAAGTGCATGGGGATTTATCGGGAATCANAAGCAATTAGATAGTCAAATCAGCTAAACATGCTTTTACTAACCTAGCACAAGTCATAACTTCAAATAGAATAAAGCAAATAAAAATAAGAACTAAATTTCCATAGCTTAAATAAAAACGGGATTTCATCAAACGGCTCAAGTACGCGCTCGCCACCTCACGCACAAGGCACTCAAACATCAAGTAACAATCCTAAGGGGAAAGGTCCCCCACACAAGGTTAGACAAGTCACTTACCTCAAACCGGCTCAATATTACTAGAAACCGCGTCTTTGCCACGAGTATCCGATTCCAAATGACCCAAATCTATTCAATTCAATTACACATCATAAATAATATTGCAAACAACTGATTCCACGATTAAAATTAAAGCTAGGGCGCAAAAATAGGTAAAATGACCAAAAGACCCTCCAACCAACGTCTCAGAATCGAATAATTTTCATATTTTCAGAACCCTCGTACTCTCACGAGTCTAGCCATATAAAAATCTCCCAAATCGGAGGTCAAATTGCCCCTCAAAACCCAATAGTTTGATCTATGAAGTTTTACCCCAAATCACCAAGTTTTAATCCTAAATTCGAATTCCAATGATGTATTTAACTATATAATGATAAAATATAATGAAAAAGGATCAAAGAAACGTTACCCAATGATTTTCTCTTCAAAACCCACTCGAAATCGCCTTCTCCCGTGCTCTCAATCGATTTTCAAACTTATGAAATTAAACCCTCAAAATTGATACTTCTGAACAGTCATTTCCGCTTCTGCGGACAAGGGACTACTTTTGCGGTCCCGCTTAAGCGAAAAACCAACCGCTTCTGCGGTTTTCACTTAAGGGAACAGGTCCCGCTTCTGCGAACAGATCACCGCTCCTGCGGAAAGGTGACCGCTTCTGTGGTCTATGAGGGGAAGGCCAAACCTCGCTTTTGCAGTGAGGAAGCCGCTTCTGCGGTTCCCAACCGCAGAAGCGAAAATACCAGAATGGTAAAAAATACCAGCTGCAGCAAACTTAGAAATTCTCCCCGTTAAACACCCGAAATCATCCCGAGGCCCCCGGGACCTCAACCAAAGGCACCAATACCACCTAATATCTTATTCGAACTTGCACCAATCCTTAAAATACCTAAAACAACACCGACAATCCAATTAAATAAAAAATTCAAGCCTAAGAATTTCAAATTTCAACAAAACACACTTTCGATCAAAAACATAACCAAACCTCGCCCGAACGACCTGAAATTTTACACACACATTCCAAATGACATGACGGTTCTACTGCAGCTTCCGGAATTCAAATCCGACCCTCGGATAAAAAAATCACTATCGAACCGGAAACTTCAAAAATTCAAACTTCGGTATTTCAAGCCTAAATGAGCTACGAGCCTCGGAACCATCAGATTTCCATTCAGAGATCGTCTTCACACTGTTCCGACTGCGGATCATTTTTCAACACTTAAGCTTTTATTTAGGGACTAAGTGTCCCAAAGCACTCCGAATCCTAACACTGAACGTCCCGACAAACCAAAATAGCATAAATGAACTTAGGGAAAGCAGTTAATGAAAAATCAGGGTGTAAATTCCAAAAACGATCGGCCGGATCGTTACACCCACTAAGTGGAATTACACTGGGTGGTTGTTGTAAAACTAAAGACATAACACAAATGCAGAATAGATTAAAAGAAAGTAATTCAGTTTGTTCGCGTGGAAAATATTTTATACGTTCAACAAATAATTTCCACCAATCTCCTTTACAGAGCACCAAGAGCGCAACATTTGTCGCCGAAAATTTTTCTGCAGCAGCAACGTTGAACGGGTGAACTCCTTCACAGAGGATCATTGCCAAGGTACCTTTTGCAAAGTATAATAACCTTCATTATATATCACATGACCGCCACAACACAGCAAGATAATGGCTGTCAAGATTTATCACTTACATAATTAATTTTACGACATATTGATCTCCATAAATAGCGGAGTGGATTATGAAAGGAACCGGTAGGCCAAAGGTGACTTAAGATGGTAAACAGCAATATCAACAGCAAAACCAACAACATTTGCGAAATATTATTACAAGTTGGTTACGAATTGCCAAAGAATAATCTACTAATGATTTACATTTCATTGGAAGTGAAAATTTGTCAATTTACTAATGATTTATATTTCATCCAACACACCAAAATTTATCGTAAATCATCTTGGAGTTCTTTATTCATAACTTGTAAGAATCCTAAAAAAATACTCCCATAAAATACTTGTTTGCTCCTCAAACTTATACTGTTGGAAATGTCGCTGCCTTACTGGAATGA
Source organism: Nicotiana glauca (assembly GCA_026770625.1). Taxonomy (NCBI): domain Eukaryota; kingdom Viridiplantae; phylum Streptophyta; class Magnoliopsida; order Solanales; family Solanaceae; genus Nicotiana; species Nicotiana glauca. The sequence continues at coordinate 18,332 of MU750507.1, read as the reverse complement.
TTGTAGCACCCAGAGTTTAATAAGCGAGATTGCTATAATACCTAGTCCCTAGACATTGCATAAATGGTGACATCAAAGTAAAACAGTATTCCATGACCAAGACGTATTATAAAGAGAATAGTCACAAAGAAAATATTCCATGACCAAGACGTAAATTAAATCGGAATATATTCTGGTTTGTAACTCCTATATCTTCACTAGTACATATATGCGCAACAGTAAGAAGTAAATTAAAACGACACAAACGAAGGTTTTGTAGTTACATCACAATAGAAAACAAAAACCTAAGTCCTAAATTGAGGAAAATGAAGAAAGGCAAAAAGTTCTTTGTTATCAATATATTTTGAAATAGCATCACACATTGTAAAAACACTTCATATGGAAAAAGTGGTGGTGGTGAATAGAGATTAGATTACCTGTATTATAGAAAGCAACTTTCATTAGTTGGTCCACTTGCATAGGTTTCACATGATGAGTTATCACATAACTGTGTCATAGTGATTTGAAGGCAAATTCAGAAGAGATGAGACAAAATAATGCGAGATTTGGTGTCTTAAATGGTTACTCTAACATCATGCTCGATATCTAGAGCCCGCGATCGCCAGACAATAATTGTTGTAGCCAATCCCAAGAATGCACCAGCAACAACCTGCGTCCAGATGTATCATCACTTTCTGTACAATTACAAGTCTTTGTCGTTGAAGCAGTAAACTGATGGAATATATACCACAGCGGAAGCAATAACAGAATCTTATTCACGTGTAATCTAAACAACTAACACGTATGGAGATTTTAGGATTACCTCTTGAAGCGTAAACACAACAAATCTATGTCGTTCTCCGGTTTCTCAGTTGAAAACGCACCAGTAGATTTTCACAGTCTTCTACTGTGTTACCCAAATAATAACCGAAAATAGATATTTTGGGTGGGCAAAATTCTAGTAGAAACCGCAGTCAGAATCGTGAAAAAACGTCCAGCCCCTATATCCATATATATAGCTGCGTTTTTTAGGTCAAAACCGTTTTCAAAACCTATTAGGTTTCCTTCTCCCACTAAGGGACGGTTTCCACGTTTTCTTTTCCACTAAGTAACAGTTTCCACTATTTCCTATTATTTAGGCACAGTAGGGACCACAGAATTTAATTAACAAGGCTTCCTATTATGATATTAATTTCGAAATTCTGAAATTAATTTCCATCATAATAAACTACGAATTATTCCACTAAAAATTCGTAATTGCACTCCTTAGTTCAATTTCGAAATTCTTCCATAAAACCTTATTTAACTCCCCATGTTAAGATTCAGATACTAATCAATCAAATTAAATTACTGACTATTTAATTTATTGATTACTTCCTTTAGACTTACACTTAACTTATTTCATGTGTCGGATACAAAATCCACCGGCCGGGTTTACACATGAAAACTTATAAGCTTTCATAAAGGAGTATCATCAATCTCAAAACCGAGACATGGATTCCATCAACTAATTATTACTTCGCCAATGTATATCATTGTTATCCAATTTACCAGGCTTATTGACTCGCGAAAGAATCTCGCCTTTTAATAAATCAAAACAACAAGTGACATACACAACTAATAATATTTATATCAGGATTAAGAGTATAAGTACATTAAATGGACTAGAGAAATTATTTTATAAAGTCAGTATAAAATACTTATCTCTACTTGATCCGTTCAATACATACAAAATGTACTAGCACAAGAAGTTGAAATTAGACCATTCCCATAATCAAGATAAATTATATTTGGTCTTGTGCTACAACCATTCCGATGGCTTGTCCAATTCCATCATTAGATTGTGAACATAATCTTTATGATTTATAAGAACCGATGATTTAATCTTCCGTGTATAAGCTAAACTCTGTACACTAAATCATCGACTATATAAGAAATGGACACACAAACGAATACATGATCTATTTAAAACAAAACTTTATTGAATTGAATAAATAAATAAATAATTGTTCCATAAAGAATACTATAATAATACACATGGTTTATAGTATATCCTAACAATCTTCCACTTAGACTCATAACCATGTGTCTACAATTCTGACACCCATTCCGTCTACATGCCTATCGAAAGTCTTCTGTGGTAAGCTTTTAGTAAACGGATCCGCCAAGTTGTTCTCCGACGTAATCTTGGTGACTACTACATCCCCTCTTTGCACTATATCATGAATTAAATGATATTTACGCTCAATGTACTTTGCCCTCTTATGGCTTCGTGGCTCCTTTGAATTTGCAACCGCACCACTATTATCACAATAAAGCATAATTGGCGCTTGAATCGAGGGAACTACACCCAACTCTCTCAGGAAGCTACCAAGCCAAACTGTCTCTTTGGCTGCCTCAAAGGCTGCCACATATTCGGCTTCCATGGTGGAATCAGCAACACAAGTTTGCTTGATACTCCTCCAACTTATGGCTCTACCTCCAAGAGTAAACACATTACCTGAGGTAGATTTTCTAGAATCTCTGTCTGATTGAAAATCCGAATCAGTATACCCAATAGGTACAAGATCATCCGAAATGGTAGATCAACATGTAATCCCTAGTCTTTTTCAGGTACTTGATTATATGTTTAACCGCTGTCCAATGCTCTTTCCCAGGATTGGACTGAAATCTGCTAACAACACCAACGGCAAAGCAGATATCAGGCCTACTGCATAACATAGCATACATGAGGCTCCCCACAGCTGATGCATAAGGGACTGCCTTCATCTTTTCTATCTCTTCATCGATCTTAGGAGACTGATCTTTAGATAGAGAAATTCCATGTCTAAAAGGAAGAAATCCTTTCTTGGAATCATGCATGCTAAACCTGGAGAGTATTGTATCAATATAAAGACCTTGGGACAAGCCTAATATCCTTTTCTTGCGATCTCGCAAGAGTTTGATCCCAAGGATATGAGCCGCTTCTCCCAAATCTTTCATATCGAAATGTGTGGACAACCACTGCTTAACTGAACTCAACATGCCCACATTATTTCCTATGAGCAGTATGTCATCTACATATAAAATCAAAAATGTCACTTTGTCTCCATCCCACTTTTTGTATACACAAGATTCGTTAAGACACTGATCAAAACCAAAAGTTTTAACCGCCTTATAAAAACAAGTATTCCATGCCCTAGATGCCTGTTTAGTCCATAAATAGACCTTTTAAGCTTACACAATATGTGCTCTTTGCCACTTTCGATAAAACTGTCTAGTTGTATCATATAGATGCACTCATCAAGACTTCCATTAAGGAAAGCTGTCTTGACATCCATTTGCCAAATCTCATAGTCATAATGAGAAACAATAGATAAGAGAATCCTTATAAGCATGGCTACCGGCGAGAAGGTTTCCTCATAATCGATCCCTTCTTTTTGAGTGAACCCTTTCGCTACAAGCCTTGCTTTAAAATTTTGTACTTTTCCGTCTACACCTCTCTTTTTCTTATAGATCCACTTGCATCCAATGGGTTTAACCCCATCAGCTGGTTCTTCAAGATCCCAGACCTGATTAGAGTACATAGACTCCATCTCTGATTTCATAGCAGCAACCCACTTATCGGCATCCTTATCATGTAGTGCTTGGTCGTAATTGACAGGTTCGGAGGTAGGCTCCTCAGGGATCCTATCATATGATTCTCCCAAGAGCGTATAACGAACTGGTTGTCTTATTTCTCTCCCACTACGACTACGCACTACATCAGTTACAACTACATCACTTTGATTTTGTGGTTGAACCACATCATCATCAGGAACCTGAGTCTCCATGCTATCCACAGGGATATCAACGACTTCTTCCTGTTGTGTAGTTTGCTCAACATGACTCCCACTACTTTGTGGTAGTATGACTTCGGGCACTTGTTCTTGTGGGATATTAAGTCTATTGACATTTCTCCCAATACTAAAGTGCAATGGTATGTCAAAATCGACTTCCGGGGTTTGGATATGGTCGTTTTCTTTTTCATATGACTGAGTTTCCATTCCTTTGCTAAGTTCATGTAAAACGAGTTTACTTCTAGGAACATGGTTCATCAAATAGTCCTCTTCCAGAAACTTGGCATTTGTGCTAACAATTACCTTTTTCTCTTTAGGACAATAGAATAAACCACCTTTCGTCCCTTTTGGATAACCTATAAACACACATACATCCGTTCTTTCCTCCAATTTATCCGTTTTCCCCTTTAGCACATGTGTCGGACAACTCCAAACTCGAATATGCCGCAGACTAGGCTTGCGCCAAATTCACAATTCTGTAGGGGTCAAGGGTACTGACTTTGAAGGAACTAAGTATAGAACGTAATTCGCTATTTCTAAGGCATGTCACCAAAAAGACGAAGGCAAATCGGAATAACTCATCATTGATCTAACCATTTCCATAAGAGTCTTATTTCTTCTTTCAACTGCACCATTTTGTTGTGGAGTTCCAGGTGCAGATAATTGAGATGTAATTCCACATTCTGATAAATAACCAATGAAGTCCGTAGAGAGGTACTCCCCACCACGATCAGATCGTAGTGTCTTGATATGTTTATTATGTCGCTTTTCAGTCTCAGTCTTGAATTCTTTGAACTTTTCAAAACATTCAGACTTTCGACGCAACAAATAAATATATCCATATTTTGAGTAATCATATGTGAAAGTTACAAAATACTCAAAACCACCTCTTGCTTGGACATTCATTGGACCATACAAATCAGAATGAATTAACTCTAATTTATCACTTGCCCGATTTCTTTTTGAGGGAAAATTTCGTTTTATCATTTTTCCTTCTAAACAAGATTCACAGGTTGGTAGTGCCTCCACTTTCAATGAACTTAAAGGTCCATCCTTGACCAACCTGGAAATTCTGTTTAGATTTATATGGCCCAAATGCAAGTGCCATAAATATGTTTCACTCAATTTAGAAGAACGTTTTCTCTTACTTGGTAAATCAACATTATTCAATTCTTTAGGTGGTAACGGTTTAGGAATAGAGTCAACAACAAAAAGACCATTAATCAATGTAGTCGAAGAGAGATAATGCTTATTATGAGTAATAACACATTTATCAACGTCATGCTAATTAAAATCATAACCATCTCTCATAGCGCTAGAAACAAAAATTAAATTCCTTCCAACGGAAGGTACATATAATGTGTCTTTTAAAGCTAAAACTCTATCACTACCAAATGAAATACTAATATTTCCTAATGCTAAAGCTGGGGCTGCTGAACCGTCTGCTTGATAAACATTGATTTCTCCTCTACTTAGCCGTCACGTTACCTGAAACCCCTGCAAATAAGTGCAGATATGATTAGTGGCTCCCGAATCTACACACTATGACATAGTAGAAACAGCCGCTAAAAATGTTTCAACGACAAGTAGATGTAAATCACCTGGTTTATTTTTCAGCATGGCCAGATAAGTTGGACATTGCTTCTTATGATTCCCGGGCTGCTTGCAGTGATAACACTTGCCCTTAGCCTTTTTCACACCAACAGAGAGTTTTTGAGCCTTTTTCTTTTTCTGCCCGCCTCTCGGCTTAAAAGAAGAACCTGCCTCAATATTCAATGCCACGGGAGGAGCTTGGGACTTGATAATAGTCTCTGCCTACTGCTCTCATTCAGCAATTTCGCAAGGGACAAATTTTGTTCATGTTAAAATTCAGGCGAAACTGCTGAAAACTGTCAGGCAAAGTCTGCAGGATCATTTCAACATGCGTGTCCTTATCAATGTTAGCCCCAAGGACCTCCAGTTCATTCAGAAGACTCATCATCTTCAGAACATGGTCCCTGACCGATGAACCTTCAACCATTTTGGTATTCAGAAGGGCTTTCATGGCAGTCTTCTTAGCCGCACGATTCTGATCTTCGAACATTTCTTTGAGATTTTCCAGAATGTCATAAGCAGACTCCATCGACTGATGCTGATGTTGCAGAACATTCGACATGGATGCCAAAATGTAACACCGCGCCATCTCATCAGCCTTAATCCATTTCTGGTAAGCCTTTTGTTCATCATCTGTGGCATCATCTCCAGGTTTTTCTGGACACACCTCATCGAGCACAAATTTGTACTCTTCAACAATTAGAACAATATCCAAATTTCGTTTCCAATCAACATAATTTGGACCCTCAAGTTTGTTTTGGGTAAGAATGGCAGTAAGGGGATTGAAAGCAGTCATTGTCAATCTGGGAGACATTAAATATTTAAATAGATCAAATCAGTTTGTATTATGAACATTAAAATTCAAAACACATTATATATATACAATCTATGCACCTTGAACAACAAATTTCGATGGGAAAGAAGTTATTCTTGCAATATACATATATAATGACAGATTTTCACTCCATAAACTTAAACAGGTCATACTCAGATGGAGAGTAAACTGTTAATTTAAGCCAAGTGAATATCAACATTCAACATATAATAGTCCCATTGAACCAACATGCATACTCAGATGGAGAGTAAATACAAATAATCAATGACTAGTATAACGTAGTGATTATGCATAATATTTTTATCCGATATGGAAGAAGACCTACGTCAACGTGTAAAAACATTATATCACTGATTTTTAGGCCCGGGGACCAAGGGAATTGATCCCCACAATTACTGGAATTAAAAACAACTAAAAAAAATTTCAGAATTTTAGAAAAACAGCAAAAATACCATCTAAACGACCCCGAAAGCCCAAAAAACGACTTCAGTCATGAATAAAATCCATGAGTATTGCTCACTGGGCCGTTTCGCATGGACCTGCCAAATTTCAGGTCAATCGGAGTCCGTCAACTTTTTGACCTCCGATTTTCTGCCCTAATTCGGCAAAACTTGTTTTTCGGTTTTACATGATAAAATTCAACTTTCAGATTATTCTAACTCAGCATCACCAATATTAAAAGGATACATCAAGTTTTCAGAATAATCAACACAACCCATAACAGATGATCACAAAACAAAAACAATGCAGGTTTTCAGAAAAACAAACTTTGCATGTAATTCAAAACTTGCATATAGAACATGATATTAATCCTTATGGTTTATCCTAATTATTTAATTAGACGTGAGTAGGCTCTGATACCAATTGATGGAATATATACCACAGCGGAAGCAATAACAGAATCTTATTCACGTGTAATCTAAACAACTAGCATGTATGGAGATTTTAGGATTACCTCTTGAAGCGTAAACACAACAAATCTATGTCGTTCTCCAGTTCCTCAATTGAAAACGCACCAGCCAGATTTTCACAGTCTTCTACTGTGTTACCCAAACAATAAACGCAAATAGAGAATTTTGGGTGGGCAAAATTCTAGTAGAAATCGCAGTCAGAATCGTAAAAAAAACGTCCAGCCCCTATATCCATATATATAGCTGCATTTTTTTTAGGTCAAAACCGTTTTTAAAAACCTATTAGGTTTCCTTCTCCCACTAAGGGACGGTTTTCACGTTTTCTTTTCTACTATGTAATAATTTCCACTATTTCCTATTATTTAGGTACAGTAGGGACCACCGAATTTAATTAACAAGGCTTCATATTATGATATTAATTTCAAAATTCTGAAATTAATTTTCATCATAATAAACTACGAATTATTCCACTAAAAATTCGTAATTGCACTCCTTAGTTCAATTTCAAAATTCTTCCATAAAACCTTATTTAACTCCCCATGTTAATATTCAAATACTAATCAATTAAATTAAATTACTGACTATTTAATTTATTGTTTACTTCCTTTAGACTTACACTTAACTTATTTCATGTGTCGGATATAAAATCCACCGGCCGGCTTTATACATGAAAACTTATAAGCTTTCATAAAGGAGTATCATCAATCTCAAAACCGAGATATGGATTCCATCAACTAATTATTACTTCGCCAATGTATATCATTGTTATCCAATTTACCAGGCTTATTGACTTGCGAAAGAATCTCGCCTTTTAATAAATCAAAACAACAAGTGACGTACACAGCTAATAATAATTATATCAGGATTAAGAGTATAAGTACATTAAATGGACTAGAGAAATTATTTTATAAAGTCAGTATAAAATACTTATCTCTACTTGATCCGTTCAATACATACAAAATGTACTAGCACAAGAAGTTGGAATTAGACCATTCCCATAATCAAGATAAATTATATTTGGTCTTGTGCTACAACCATTCCAATGGCTTGTCCAATTCCATCATTAGATTGTGAACATAAACTTTATGACTTATAAGAATCGATGATTTAATCTTCCGTGTATAAGCTAAACTCTATACACTAAATCATCTACTATATAAGCAATGAACACACAAACGAATACATGATCTATTAAAATAAAACTTTATTGAATTGAATAAATAAACAAACAATTATTCCATAAAAATATGGTTTATAGTATATCCTAACATAAACTTCAAAAGAGGTAACTAACACATGGCGGGCACACTCGCGTAGGGAAACATAGAACATAAACACCTCATGCACTATGACCGTTTTAAAAGGTAAAACCCACTACATTTCACATAGGTGTCAATTTAGCTACCAAAAATTCCATAAAATGGGTAGTTTCCTTGTCAATAAAAGTATTGAGCACATACACGGGAGGCGCAACAAATCTAATTTTAACTGAATAATAAAGGCAGCTTCAGCTTTAGCATTGGTTCCCATATCAGATGGTTAATGTTTCAATAATATATGTTCTCTACAAGAGTAGACAATGAAATGAAAAAACAGATATATATGAAACACCGATTCCAATGATAATATAATCACATGAAAGAACGATTCGAACTATAATAACCTAAATGTGAGGAACACCGTCAAACTGAGAATATGTGCTCAAATCTTCAAAGGCTTTGGGGTCAGATTCCAACACAAATCTAAGTCAAGTATATCTTAGAAGAAGTCTCACTGAATCGTTAACTCATCGAAGGAAGAGCAAACAATGGATAAATTTCAGAAAATGCCACGATAAATTGTTGTCTCATGAAGGGTACTGACCAATGCATAAGTATGCAAATAATTTAAACTATGGATGATCCAAGAATAATAATTGCGGCAGGTAACTTAGGCCAATCTGCTTGCACAATGAAAATGGTTCATATGAAAGGAAATGAGAAGTCTAAGACATATAATTTTACATTAATTCTTGTAGAGAATCTCTCAACCTCCTCTAAAGACAACCAAAACAGATACCAATGACTCATCCAAATGAAATAAAATTGTTGGATGATCCTCTATGGCTAATATATTTCATAATCTTTTTCATATTATAATGTTGAAATTGCTATGGATTTTCAGGATATCATTTTACTGATTATTGTCATGATTTTTTGAAATTGGAAGTTTCCATTATCTTTTTCGATTCCAATTTTACATATTCTCTTTCATTTACCCAATAATATTCTTATAATGTTGAAATTGCTATGAATTTTCAGGATATCATGTTACTAAATAGTCATAGTTTCTTGAAATTGTAAGTTTCCATTATCTTTTCCGATTCCAATTTTACATATTCTCCTTCACCTACCCAATAATATTCTTACAATGTTAAAGTTGCTATGGATTTTAAGGATATAATTTTACTGAATATTGCCAATTGCTAAACTTGAACAACACAAAACAAAGCTCTCCTTTGACGATAATGACAAGATGAAGAATGTCACTACTAGAAAGTTTTTGGTGAAAATTTTCTCACGAATTAATATTCTAATTTTAGTTAGCTTCTTTCTATTGATTCATTTGTCCATAAAAGAATGTGCATATTGTTCCTAAATCCTTGAACTTCTTGTTGGACTTTAAGCCATTGGGCTTTAAAGTAGAAGAAGTGTGAATTGAAAATTGAGGGAAATAAAATGGAGGGAAAATAAAAATTTGTAGAAGTGAAATTTTGTCTTGCACTTTGTCCCTCATTGGTGAGGGACAACCACATTTGTGTGCTTATATATAGAATCACTTCTTAAAGCTCTTAAAAGGAGTTGAAGAGAATGAACCCTCGCGTCGTCGTCGCTCGCTCGACTTCGATCGATAAGATTATTTTTGGACAAAATTTATTTAATAATTAATTAAATGCCAACTCACTGCTGAAAATACGCCAAAACGTTCAGAGGGCCTCTCTGGCCGCGGTTCTGCCGCGACCGCAGTAGAACCGCGACAGGCAGATTCAGAGAGCCTCTCTGACCGCAGGCAATGTATTCTTCTGAAAAGGCACTTTTTCCAGACACCTCTTTTGATAATTGCCTATAAATTCTGAGGCAAGGCTCCATTTTCTACACACGAACAAAACACTCCGGAACTTCTTTCTTTTTGAATATACTGCATCCTAATTCGCAGTTTCTCTCTCTCAAATTCTTACGTGATTTTGCTCCGTTCTTTGAGTTTGTTGGTATCTTGCAGTTTGTATTGCCACTGTTGCAGGAAGGTTTATCCCGTTTTATCTTGGGAGGATTTAATCCATTACCTTGGCAACGTGTGAAGGAGTTAAAAATTCCTTAAGGACACACAAGAAACTTGTGGACCCGGAATATTTTTGATTCCCTACCATTTTCCAGATTTCTTTAATTTTTCTAACAGTTTTTTTTTCTGATTTTTGGTTCAACACACTTTGATAAATAACTTGCTTTTCAAGCAGCAGCCTAATTGCATCTATAATTATTATGCATGTTCTCTTTCTTCTTCTTTTTTCAGATTATTTTTGGCATGTTTCTGTCCAACCAAAAGATACATTGCACCAGGTCGTTTTTTGTTTGAACTGATAATGAGTGTCGAAGTAATTTCTGGTAATTTAGTATAAGTTTGTGAAATTTTTTACAAATTTTTCCGTTTGCGCTGCAACAATTTCATGTCAAAAGAATTGGGTTAAATTTCATTAGAATTCCAATAACTTTTGGGTCAGGTACACCAGATGCCAACATGTTGTGATTGACTCATTCAACAACACTTATCCAATTCTTGATCGGTTAAAATACATCAAATAGAATTAGGGCTCCCCGTTATCTATAGGTATTTCTCCTAAATGGTATGCATGTTATGTGTTACATTATCTTTAGAAAAATCTATTGTGAAGTCTTTTAGATGTCAGTACTTAATTAAATGAAAATCGTATTGTACTATCTAACTAAAACGTACAAAAATAATATTCTGTTATGTTAAAAATCAAGAAATAAGGTAGATTGACTACAATCTGTAAGTTGGTAAAAATAAGACATGCAAACAATATCAAGTTGGATTGACACCGTTAATTTTAAATTTTCTAAAGAGTACACGAGTTTGAAATCTAAAATCGTATTTTTTTAGCTTGGAATTTAGGGATTGACTTCTTTAGGTTAACTCTAAGGAAACATAATTTAGGGGCATCTGTTGTATGATAATTTATTAGTAGTTACAAAATGAGATTATGTAATTTTATCTCTGAACTTTATATTTTTCTAATATACTTTCTGAATCTTTCTTAATAACTCAAATGGTGAACTAACGTACAAATTAGTGTATGAATTAACTCAAATACATGTTATCAATATTTTCTTTCTCATATAGAAGAAAAATAACATATAAATTCATTATTGAATTCTTGATCATTTCGCACATTCATTAACTCTTTAATAATCGTAACGCGAACATATTCACTAGTACTAAGCTAAATCTGAACCCTATGAATATAAACTAGCCCATCAAGAAGTCTATAAAGAGCAAAACAGAGCCGAAATTACATACACGAGATTTTATCAAGTCAGAGACAGTAAAGGTACGTAATTACCGAATTACTAGCACAACGTTTCCACTATTGCCACCCATAGCACAATTCGAATTCTCACTATGTTTACCTCAAAAATACGAGTAACAATTTTCTTAAATTTGATTTGTGGTTTTAAAGATATGTGATTTAGTTCAATACCAATTAATAACTAAGAAATATAAAGTTGAAATGAAAGAAACAAGTATATCAAACCAATGTAACTCTAATGACCTCGACATGAATTAAGAGCAATAAAGTAAGAACAAAAAATGTAAAGGACAATTCTGATGAATAATAAGAGAGAAAAGTAGGATAATATATTCTTTTCAATGATGAGATGATGTTACAAATTATTGGGGTCCCCTTTATATAATAAGGGAACCCTAAATAAGGTATATTTCTAATTACAGTAAGGATACAACTGTCTAACCGCCTATTACGGAATCGTACAATTCTGTTTCGAGATTTGTGCCATGATCTTGGGGACGTGGCAGGAGTCTAGCTCATTCTGTTACAAATCCATAACGATACAATTTCGGGGTCAAGCATACTCGGTCTCGGCATACATCATGCTTCAATCTTCGGGCATTGCACTTTGTTCTCGAGCTTGGATCTGATCCCTCTAGCTCGAACTCGACCTTGCTTGAACTCGAGCTCAAGACGATCCTCGAGCCTATAGATCGGAGACATACGATTTCGACCGTATACACACTATTATGTCTGAATTTCGAAGACTAAATTTTGCTTCCATTTTCATATTATCAGTTATACATCCTATGTTAGAGATATAGTAGATATGCCTTAGATCCAATATCATATTTGATGATTTGAACATATTTTTGTGAACATTATTTGATATACAAGATATGGCATTAATTATTTTTATCATAGTTATTATTAATTATTTGATTAATTTGATAAGGTCCTTGATTAAATTTTGAGATTTGTCATCGTGATAGAGATCATGATAATGAGAGCAAAGTCTCTTACAATTTAATCTGAATTTGTTCTTGATCGTAGGATTATTAATCTCGACATTAGCAATCCGGTTAGATCAATATTTATGTGATCATCTTTATGGGATAAAGATTAGTTGATCTCATTAACTAAATCACATAGATAGATGATGCATATAGAGATATGATCATTGAACCGACTCATTGGATAATTCCTAATGGTTAGAATTACCATAAACTGTCAATATGATATTATCTTGAAGAATGTGATATAAGAATTTCCTTTGACCTGAGATCGTCATAGTAATTGACAAGTTATTTGTTGTGCTTTAATACTAGACACCTATGGCCCTAGGGCGATAGTTGAAAGGATATTGTCACGATCCAGATTTCCTACCCTCGGAAGTCGTGATGACGCCTACTAGTAGGAGCTAGGCAAGCCAACTCTTATTTACCTTGTTCGTTATCGAGATTCTTCTTTTAACAATTTAACAATAATAATATAAATACAACGGAATAAATTAAATGAGCGGAAGACTTAAGTTAATAAAACTAATGAAATACGGAAATTCAACATAAACCTCTACCCAAGAACTGGTGTCACATTACTCACGAACTACTAAGAATACTAAACACAACCGTTTGAAAGAAATATAAAACTGTTTGTCTCGAATACATGAGATAACAGTACTGAAAATAAGGATAGAGGAGATGTCAGGCCTGCGAACACCTGCAAGGCTACCTCGGTGTCTCGCTGGTCTGAAGCTAACACCCACGCTACTATTGCTGATGCTGTCCGAAACCTGGATCTGTGCAAAAGAGCACAGAATGTAGTATCAGCACAACCGACCCCATGTGTTGTAAGTGCCTAGCCTAAACCCGGCGAAGTAGTGATGAGTCTAGGACCAGACAACTAAATAAACCTGTGCAGTTAGTACAGGAAAACAACCAATCAATATGGAAGGGGAANGGGGGGGGGGGGGGGAAGGTAACAATCTCAAATATAAATATTCAACAAAATAAGGAAACAACAAAGTCATAATATCAACAAGTATCAAAAAAATCAACAATTTTGCACGGCATCACCCTTCGTGCTTTTACTCTCTTCCTCACCCCAAACGATATAAAATAAATCTGTGCACGGCATCACCCTTCGTGCTTTTACTCTCGGCCTTACCAAATCAATCGTATCATAATCATGTGCACTACATCACCCTCCGTGCTTTTAATCTCTTTTATCACAATATAATCAATAGATATCAGTACGGAATGATACATCATACGGCACGACATCACCCTTCGTGTTTTACACTCTTTCCTCACAATATCAAACAATGCACGACATCACCCTTCGTGCTTTATCACTCTTTCTCACCCAAACAATAATAAAAAAATAAGGGACAAGGAAGTAAACAGAATAATAATAGAGACCCCAATAAGGGCACAACAATTAAGCAATAAAATTCCCGACAAGGGAGATGCCAACAATTTCACAAAATATCTCGGCAAGGGAATTATTCAATAATTCTTTCTCTTTCTTTCATTCCTTATTTGTAATTCATTTTACCACTTGAGCCAACGCTCCAAAGGGTTTAAATATCACAATTTCTTTCACATGCTCTTCACAACATATAGAAGTCATTATTTAAACATGGAAGATATAACGAAATCCGAATATTTGCAATATAAAGACTCACGGTCATGTTAGACACCAATGTATAGATACTCGTCACCATGCCTATACGTCGTACTCGACAAATAGCAAGTAGCAACTGAGACTCAACTCCTATTCCCTCAAGCTAAGGTTAGACCAAACACTTACCTCGAAGTTCTATGGTCAACTCAATCCATAAGCACCGCTTTTCCTTTCAAATTTGGTTCCAATCCAATCGTATCTATACACAATTGATTTAATATCATCAATAAATACTAAACAATCTAATTCTAATGCCTAAATATAAATTTCTAAACATTCTTCAAAAAATTCCAAAAATCGACCCTGGGCCCGCTTGGTCAAAATACGAGGTTCGAACCAAATTCCGATCACCCATTCACTCACGAGCCCGAATATATAATTTGCTTCAAAATTCGACCCCAAAACGAGGTCTAATTCAAGAAAATTCAAAAAGCTCTAACCTTACCTAATTCTCTGATTTTCTACCTATTTTCACTTGTTTTAGGCCTAGGAATTCAAGTAATATTGATGGAAGATGAACAAAACGAGTTAAGCAACACTTACCCAAGATACTTTGGTGAAGAAATGCTCCAAGAATCGCCCAAGAGCGTTAAAGAAGAGAGGGTTTGTAAAATGTTGTAAAAATCTCGTTTGCATTCTGTTTTGGGGACTTAAAAGAAATGGGCGGAATTTGCTCTATGCGATCGAGGAGAAAGGCATACGATCGCATAAAGTAATTGAGACTGGGCATAAATATTGCTCTATGCGATGGCGTACAATGGACTGCGATCGTGAAGGGTAACATTTGTTGAGCATTGCGATCGCGAACTTCTGATTGCGATCGCGTAGGGTGAAATGGCCATGCACTACTTTTGATCGCGGGACGAGCATCGCGAACACGGAGAAGGAATTGCTGGGGGTCTAGAAAATGACTTACGCGATTGCGTGAAACTCCACGCGGACGCGATGAAGGAACCTGCAAAGCTACGCGATCGTGAGTGGGGGTACGCGATCATGAAGAAGGAAGAGCTGGAGCACTGCGATCGCGTGAGGTTAATCGCGAACGCGAAGAAGGGGGGCAGTGAAGGCATCGCGATCGCGAAAGGCAGGTCGTGACCGCGTAGAAAAAATGGCATGTGCACCTGCTGCAGATTTTCTGCAAATTTTCCTAAGTCCAAAACCACCCCGACACCTATCTAAAACTAGCCCGAGCCCTCGGAACTCCAAACCAAACATGCACACTAACTCAAAAATATCCTACAAACTTAACCGTGCGATCAAATCGCCAAAATAACATCATATACAACGAATTAAGCCTCAAAATCCATGATTTCTTCCAAATTTCATAAAACATCGAAATTTTCATTTTGAGTCCGAAACACGTCAAACGATGTCCGTTTTCAACCAAACTCTACTGGAACTGCTTAAACCACATATAAGACCTGTACCGGGCGCCGGAACCAAAATACGGGCCGATACCATCACTTTATAATCAAATTTCATTTTTATTTTCCTTAAATATTTTTAGAAAATAATTTTACTCAAAAATTCATTTCTCGGGCTTGGGACCTCAGAATTCGATTTTGGTCATACGCCCAAGTCCTATATTTTCCTACGGACCTTCCGAGACTGTCAAATCACGGGTCCGGGTCTGTTTACCCAAAATGTTGACCGAAGTCAAAGTTATTCATTTTAATATCAAAACTTAGCATTTTTCTCACATAATTCATATTTAAGCTTTCCGACTACGTGCCCGGACTGTGCACGCAAAACAAGGTAACTCTAAATGAGGTTTTTAAGACCTCAGATTCATAAAATTACATTCTCCACCTCTAAAACAACCGTTCGCCCTCGAACGGACAAAAGAAAGGAGTGCCTGAGTCGGGGAAAAGATGAGGATAACGACTCTGTATATCAGACTCAGACTCCCAGGTCGATGCCTCAGGAGGCTGACCTGTTCACTGAATATGAACAGTGGAGAAATTCTTGGATCTCAGCTGACGAACCTATCGGTCTAGAATAACTACCGGCTCCTCCTCATAAGATAAGTCCTTGTCCAATTGGATAGTGCTAAAATCTAACACGTGGGCTGGATCGCTGTGATACCTCCGAAGCATGGATACATGAAAAACTGGATGCATGACTGATAATCTAGGTGGCAATGCAAGTTTATTAGCCACCTATAATGATCCGATCGGTCGTTTTTATAATTCATGCTCCGATCCCCTATTAACTGCTTTCCCTAAGTTCAATTCTGCTATTTTGGTTTGCCGGGACGTTCGGTGTTAGGATTTAGAGTGTTTTGGGACACTTAGTCCCTAAATGGGAGCTTAAGAGTTGAAAAATGGTCTGTAATGGGAACAGTGTGAAGACAACCTCGGAATGGAAATCCGATGATTTTGTTAGCTCCGTTAGGTGATTTCGGGGTTGGGAGCGTGTTCGGAATATAATTTGGAGGTCCGTAGCTCATTTAGGCTTGAAATGCCGAAGTTTGAATTTTTGAAGTTCCGGTCCAATAGTGATTTTTTGATCTAAGGGTCGGTTTAGAATTTTGGAAGTTGCTGTAGCTTCGTCATGTCATTTTGGATGTGCGTGCAAAATTGAAGGTCATTCGGACAAGGTTTGGATAGGTTTTTGATCGAAAGTGTGTTTGGTTAGAAATTGAAGTTCATAGGCTTGGATCTTGGCTTAAATCGTGTTTCCGGCATTGTTTTGGGTGATTTAAGGATTGGTACAAGTTTGAATGATGTTATGGGATATGTCTGTAGGTTTGGTTGAGCCCTCGGGGGCCTCGGGTGTGTTTCGGATGCTCAACGGAGCAATTCGAGGTTTGGAAATGTTGCAGAAAATTTGCAGGTCAGCAGTCCTTCTTCGCGATCGCGAAGAAGCTATCGCGTTCGCGTAGTGTCCCTTCCCCCTTCATCGCATTCACGGCTACTCCACCGCATTTGCGTAGCGTAACCTGGAGGGTGCCCATTTTCCTTATACGCGATCGCGTTTAGAGCCACGCGTTCGCGAAGCTCCGTCCTTCTCTTAACCGCGTTCGCGTCACTCCCTCACGCACATTCGCGAAGCATCATTCCCCTACCCTTCGCGTTCGCGAACTGCTTTATGCGTTCGCGATGAACAACTGGACTGCCCTTCATTTTTTCTTTCCGCGAACGCGATAGTCCTTACGCATTCGCGATAGACAAATACCTGGGCAGACAGATTAAATTAGCCATTTCGAGGGTTCACCATTTTTATAACAATTTGACTTCTAGAGCTCGGTTTTGGCAATTTTTGAAGGGATTTTCATCTGGGCAACTTGGGTAAGTAATTCCCACTCGATTTAGATCATATTTCATGAATCTCCTCTTAATTTCACCCTTTAATTTCGCATTTTTGAATGGAAAGTGGGTAAAACTTCTTAGACCTAATTGTGAGGATTTGAGGGGGCATTTGACCTCCGATTTGGGAGATTTTTATATGGTTGGACTCGTGAGAGTATGAGGGTTCTGAAAATATGAAAATTATTCAATTCCGAGACATTGGATGGAGGGGCATTTTGGTCATTTTACATATTTTCACGCCTTAGCTTTAATTTTAATAGTGGAATTGGTTACCTGCAATGTTATTTACAATATGTAATTGGTTTGAATAGATTTGGGCCACTCAGAGTCGGATACTCGTGGCAAGTGTCACACCTCTTTTTTACGGCGCTTACATACTCCCGGCGAAAGGGATATATATTATAAGCATAAAAAGAGTTTTTCCAATTAAAGGACGGTCGGAACGGGATTAGTTATTTGAATTTTTCAGGGTCGCCACTTGAGAATATAATGGTGTCTCAAGTCACCGATTTAATCCCGAACCGAGGAAAATTGACTCTGTATTACAGTCGCGAACCAGAGATCCGAGTAAGGAATTCTGTTAACCCGGGAGAAGGTGTTAGGCACTCCCGAATTCCGTGGTTCTAGCACGGTCGC
>MU750505.1:99035-127058 GCA_026770625.1 Nicotiana glauca | reverse complement strand
GTCCAAAACAGTGAATGCAAATAGGACCGATTGGTCAAAGAAGTTGGATGACGCTCTTTAGGCTTATCGGACGGCGTATAAGACTCCGATTGGTATGTCTCCATATCGATTGGTGTTTGGTAAGGTTTTTCATCTCCCGGTGGCACTAGAGCATAAGGCGATGTGGGCATTGAAAAAGTTGAATTTGGAATGGGACATTGCGGTCAACCTCCGAGTGGAGCAATTGAATGAATTTGATGAGTTTAGATTCCATGCTTACTCCAGTTCGTCCTTGTATAAGGACAAGATGAAGTACCTCCATGATAAGTATGATCGGGGTAAAGAATTCAAGGGGGGCAACATGGTTCTTCTTTTCAATTCTCGGCTAAGGTTATTTTCCGGAGAAACTCAAATCCAAATGGAGTGGTCCCTTTGAAGTGGTCTTTGTAACTCCTTTCGGTGCCCTTCATCTTAAAAACAAGAATGGTGAAGTGTTCAGGGTAAATGGGCATCATGTCAAGCACTATTTGGGAAAGATTGATGACAGCCACGTAGTGGCGCTTATTCATTTGAAGTAATATGAAGGGTAACATGCGTTGTGCCGCGACGTTAAATCAGGCACTTCTTGGGAGGCAACCCATGTATTTTTCTTTCTTTTCATTTTCTGTTGTAGATTAGGACTTTTGAGCTCATGGTCTGTGAGATGTTGCAGGGTTGATGTTGGACCAGTGCAGGGCAAAAGTGCCAAAAATTAAGGTCTCTGAAGTTTGCCTGCGCGGCCGCGTAGGGTGGTGAAATGTGAACCAAGTCTCTAAAGTTAACTACACGGTCTGCGTCCATTTTTGTGCGGTCCACACAGAAGAAGCCCAATTTACTGGTTCTCTGAAATTTCCCACACGGCCGTGTGACAAATCAGCGCGGTCTGCGTGGGCTGTTCAAGCTTTGAAGCTGCTGGAAATCCAGCGCGGTCCGCGGCCATTTATGTGCGGCCGTGCTGGTTGGTAAGTACAGGGGTCCCACAGTGTTTCCTATAAATAGGGACCCCAGGCTTCTTTTTAACCTTTTCGCCAATTTTTTACCTAGGCTCTCAATTTTCACTGTGCATCCAAAACAACTTGCTTCAAGTAGTTATAAATTTTATCAAACCCTGGTAACATTCTTCACTAATCTCATTCCTAGTTAATTTTTGTTCATTGTTATTTTCTTCCTATTAGTATAACTTCTTATTTTCTTCTTTCTCTCTTAGTTTTAACTGTTATGATAGGTTTTGTGTGTTTTTGTGAAACAATGGGCATGAATTATTGATTACTAACTGAGTAGGGACAATTAGGACCCATGCTTTAATCTAAAAATTGGACTTAAATGAAACATCTCACACTCAGTTAAATATTTGCCCTACGCGGCCGCACGTCTTTTCTGCGCGGTCCGCGCTTCTTGTTGGTTGTGTGCTGATATCTCCTACGTGGTCCGCGTAACATTTGTGCGTGGTCCGCACCATCTCAGCACGGTCGCGGTCCAAATCAGTGCGGACCGCGCGTGCCAGGTTCAGAGAGTGGTTTTACAAGTCATTTCCCAGCGTGGTCCGCATCCATTTTTTGTGCGGTCCATGCCAGTCTTGCGTGACCGCGGTCTAAAATAGTGCGGTCCGTGCAGGTAGGATTTAGAGAGGTGTTTCCTTGGAACATGCTCAGCGCGGCCTCG
This sequence comes from Nicotiana glauca, assembly GCA_026770625.1. Taxonomy (NCBI): domain Eukaryota; kingdom Viridiplantae; phylum Streptophyta; class Magnoliopsida; order Solanales; family Solanaceae; genus Nicotiana; species Nicotiana glauca. The sequence goes on along the minus strand of MU750505.1, from coordinate 125,378 downwards.
TGGCACTTTTGTGCGGTCCGCGCCCCTTCTGTTATACAACCTTGATCATACACTATGCATTATTGTTCCAGGCAATTCACTGCATGTGCTTCAACTAACAATGTTAGACTTTTCTCTGAAGATAATGATTAAGAAAAGAGGTGGAAAAAACAAAAACAACCCGGGAGATGTGGTTCCTCCCGGGGGGAAAGGCAAGAGGATTGTAAAACTCACTCCCCAAACCCGGGAGATGATAAAGAAAACCCGCAAGATAATTCGGGAAGCTGACCGGGATGCATCCCATTCCACTGGGAGTGAGTACGCACCTTCACGGAGTATTACCTCAGGGTCTATCCCCACCTACATGTCCACATCATTGCAGCTCTGTGATTCCTCTTCTTCTGGTCATGCTGATGTGGCCATTTCCAAGAAACCAGTGAATGTCGTCTCGGACTCGTCTGATGAATCCGGGGCAGAAAATGAAAATGAAGAACAATACTCCACTTCTCCCACAGCTTCACTATCAGGGGAGAGTGGAAGGTACGCTGAGGGAGGTGAGCCACAAGTCGGGGGGATAGAGCGAACCAGGAAACCAGAGGCATGGGCTGACAGGTTGGTTAGTGAGGTTGCTTTTCACAAATTCCGGGAATGGTGGCCCAAAAGAAAGCTGATTCCAGAGAGGCAATTCATAGATGCTGATTTTGCCCTTCTCAACCCTCATGTACAAGCACAATTCCGCACTAGAGAGGGTTGGGCCTTCTTCAAGGAGCGTTGCATAGTCGCAAATGAACATATGGTGAAAGAGTTTTTCTGTAATGTTTATCATATAGTGAGGGACTCAAGTGAGGGACAAAGTAGTGATGTTCGATGGTAAGTCCCTCAATGAGTTTTTGGGGTTCAATGAAGAGGATGAACCACAGTACTTAGAAAAGCTGGCAATGAAAGAAGATGTTCGTCCTTGGTTGGCCCAGCACTTGGCAGTTCCTGTTACAGTCCCAAGTTGGTTGAAAGCACAAGAGAAGATCTTTAGGAACACTTTGAATTTTGAATCTAAGGGGTGGTTGACTTTCGTGTGTATTCGACTTGACCCATCAACACATTATCACTCCGTTCCCATTCCCTGAGCTATTTTGGTGGCCTCTATCATGGTGGGGTTTCCTTTGAATGTGGGAAACATCATGTCAAGGGTGATTTCTACAGTTGGTCAGGAGACCAACACCAACTACCCCTTCCCAAACACTCTTTCCCTGTACTTTAGAGAATTGAATGTGAAGAAAAAGAAGTATGATATCAAGGTAGATCTGGTGGCCCCCTACTCATGGTATAGTCAGTTGGGTCCCGAGAACCCAAAGAAGTCCAAAAAGCCTCAGGCATCCACCTCCACCGCACCTGGCCAGTCTGAGGAGCCAGCGGTTATTGAGCAGTCTACTGAGCCTTCCACCATCCCTGCTACCGGTGAGGCATTGCCTCCGTGTCCATCTACTATTGCTGGTCCATCTACTTCAGTGGACCTGGATGTCCCTTTATCGAAGACTCACCGGTTCACTGCCCACCAGCTTACTCAGTCTCTTGCCAGTTTTAACAACTAGATGTCATCTGCGACATCCAAGTTGTCAAACTTGACCACTGTAGTCCAGGCACAGTCCGCTCCTGCCGCAGTTGAGATCCCTCCTTCCATCGAGGAGACACTGAAAAAGATCCTGGCCAACCAGGAAAAGATGATGGCGCGGCAGGATGCCTTGACTAAGGCAGTAGGGTCACACAGCATAATATTGGGAAAACTGGCTCGGGAGCACAGGAAGCTAAGGAAGCAAAAGGTTTCAAAGGAGTCGGTGACAAAGTTGAGGGAGGATATGGATAAGCTTCAAGCAGATCAGATGCCACTTGACTTACTCCTTGGGGACCCAACTGTAGATCTGACACCAGTTCAGCCACAGCAGGAGGATACTCCCAGGCCGAGGAAGAAGAGGAAACTCCCTAGCACTGAGGGAGTTGTGATAGAGGTGGCCCAGGTTCCGGAGAGTTCATCCAGTGCCCCTCCAGTGGTTCAGCCTGTCCCAGATCCGGCACATGTCCCAGCAGCAGAGCAGCAGCAGGTCGGAGACCAGTTTGAGGTCCCGGCTACTACAGAGGATCCGGGGATTACAGGAGGCACCACGCATGTGGAGCAGGCTTGAGGGGCCTTTTCTATATCCTTTTTTGATGTTTTTGTTGAGCTTATTTTTCTATGTTGGCATTGGGGACAATGCCAGCTTTTATTCGTGGGGGTGCACCCTACTATTTGATCCCTATACATTGGATGACTGTATATATGTTCTTTACTTTTAGCACATTCGTAGTTGATAGATGGTTTGTATATAACTTTTCATTTCGGATGCTTTTCAAATTTATGTAGATATTTAGTACCCCCAGTTGTATATTCTACTTCCCCTTTGTGCATATTCATTCGGTTTTTCATTTTTACTTTCTTGGTTTTCTATTTTCGTTAAAAAAATTTTGTTTTAGTTGCAAAGTTAGGCTCGCAACCTTTGTGTTTTGTTTTGATGTTTGCAATAAGCCCTTGGTTTTTTTAATGCCACGGTTCTTTCCAAGGGTGGAGTGTTGTGCGAACCGGGTGGCTCTCCCCAATGATAGATAGCGTGACAGCCTTCTTAAGGGTTTGAGCCCGTTTTTGATTTTTCTTTTTGATTTCCAAGTTTTGGTAGTTAAGGGTACCTCATGCAAAGCTTCACTTCGGCCTAACACACTTGCCTTTGATCCCATGGTCAAAGACATGATGTTGTGTTTAGGATGGTGAAAGTCGTGGCCTTGAGAATCTTGTGTTGACTAAACAATCATCACGTGGTCAATTGGGCCATTGTGCACTTGAATCGTAACTAAGGTTGTTGTGGGCCCTCGACTCCGTCTTTAGCAATCCTTGAGTGTGTGGTGAGGATTTGAATTGTGGGCCTAAGTACCGAGCCAATGGTCTAGAACTTGCCCTGAATGTTTGTTGAGGCAAAATCATAGGTGAAACTTGACTTGAGAAGTGATTATAGGCCATCCTTGATCCCAACTGCAAAATTTGAGCAATTCCCATGACCTACCAATGAAATGATCCCTAGTTCACCCCTTTTGAGCCATAAACCTTCTTCTTGAACCAGAGTTACAAGCCTATACCCGTTTTTAATGAAACCCTCTCTTGGCACCAAATCTTACCTTGAGTAATGGCAAGTGCCTAAGTTTGGGGGAGAGACAAGAAAGGTACCAATATGGTAAAAAGGCACAAAAGCAAAAAGAAAAGGAAAGAAATTAAAAAGAGAAAAAGTCAAAAAGAAAGACAAAAAAGGAGAAAGGTTTGAATTGCAAAAAGAAAGAGTGACAATATGTCTCTCTAACCCCTTGAAAGAATAAATACTCAAATGAGTCAAGAGAGTGTCCAAAGAAGTGCTTAAGGGAAGATTGAACCCAATTGTACAAACACATGTCCTACCTTTACCCAAAAGCCTTCACAATGACTCCTCAAAAGCCCTATATGATCTTGAGTTGAGGGAATCCTAAATTAGTAGATACTTACATGTGGGGCAAGCATATGGTACTTAGAGCCAGACTTATGGCCTTTTCTTTGAGAGAGATGAGTGAATTTCATCCACCTCGGTTTGTGTGTCAATACTCTAAAAGGCAAGGTTAACTTAGGAAAAGTTGAGGATGTGCGAGTTTGGGTTCCACAATGACCAAAGCAATTGAGAAAAGTTCTTTGATGAATATGTGTCAAATCTTGATGCTCTTGTGTCACACTTGATCCACAAGTTTTTCAAAGCTTAAATGTGTTAATGATGTATTCGCATTGAGGGCAATTGTTAGTCCCAATTGACGCTTGTTGAGGTAACTTTAGGATAGGCAGGATTTAACTAGTTTTTTTCAAATGAGGGGTAGGTCTTATTTTATTTGCTTGAGGACAAGCAAAGGTTTAAGTTTGGGGGAGTTGATAACTGTGATTTTAACATGTTTTATACCCATTCTTGCCTAAGCTTTGTGCGTGATTTGCCATAAATTAGTCCTAAAATGCTAACAAATTGCACATGATCGCAGGTTTGAACGACAAGATGACAATGGTCACAAATCGGCTCGACCAGGAGTGAAATCTGCCAAGTATGAAAGTCAAGTAAAGTGACGATTAAACAGATCCAGTGCGGACTGCACTGATTTGCTACGCGGCCGTGCTGGAGATTCAGAGAGTTGGGATTCTGCTTGAGACCTGCGCGGTCCGCGCTCACTCTGACGCGGTCCGCGCTTGAGGTACTTCAGAGGCTAAGGAAAAGCCCACGCGGCCGTGCACCAAAACAGTGCGGTCCGCGTGGGTGAGATTCAGAGAATTGTCATTTGTGGCCAATTTATCCATGCGGCCGCGCCCTACTAGGAACATAATCTAGAGAACCTCTCCACTCGATCCTCAACAAACTAGGCATAGCCAATATCACGATCTCAGCGTGACAATCTAGAATAGCATGACATGGAGACAACCAATCCATACCCAAAATCATGTCCAAATCAACCATACTAAGTAATAATATATCAACTCTAGTCGCCAATTCCCCATTAGTCACCACACACGATGTAAGGCCCCGTAAAAATTTGTGCTCAAAACCTAGTAGCTCATAGTGTCAAGTTCCGAATATGTGTTAAGAATGTGTAGAATTAAGCTCGCCGCGGTTCGGACCTTTGGTGTTGATCTATGCTTTTAAAAATCAAAGAAATCAAGTTTCCCAGAAAAGTGTCATTCTGCGGTCCGGAATGCGGTCGCAGATCCTATATGCGGACCGCATTCCTGCCGCATACTGGGGCAGTGTTTGGTTAAAAATTAAGGTCAAAATATGGCCCATTATGCGACCGCATAACTGATATGCGGACCGTATTTTTCACAGCAGAGTGAGTCAATGGTTCAGCCAATTTGAGGTCAAAAATACGGTCCATTATGCGGACCGCATTTTCGCCGCATACCGAAACAGTGGAAAAAGGATTTTGGAACACATTTTGCGGTCCATTATGCAGACCACATTTCATAATCTACGATCGCAGAGTGCGACCACAGACCCGACTCGGACTCCAAATTTTTTAAATTTTAAACCTGACCCCCTTTTCAATAAAACACCCTAACCCCTCTTTTTAATCACTTTACTGAGCAAAATAAGAGAGAGGGAGGAGGATTCTTGAGAGAGGAAGTCATCTTCTTCAAAACTAATCTCTTAAAACCGATCCGGATCAAAAAAAATTCAGGTGAGTGTCTTCATCCCCATCCTTGCAGGTAAGAATCTAAAACCTCTTCATTAACTTTCAAATTTGATTGGGGGGGGGGGAGAATCTCACGCATTAATTCTTGGTAATAGGGGTCGAAACACTCATGCATGTCTATTAAAATTAAAATCTAGTAAGAGTAATTGGGTGGGAGTAAAAAATTGTGTAAAGGTGGGTTGATAACCTAAATGTGTTCGGGTAGTGATTGTGAACTTTGATTCTAAGAAATATGTATTAATTTGTGCACTAGATTGACGTTGACATGCTTTTTGGTAAAGTTGGAAGTAGAAATTAAAAGGGAATTCGGCTCCAGGTATGTATGGCTAACTTTGACCTTTGTAAAATCGCCTTGTCCGGTGTTTGAGTGATTGGTAAGTGATTCCTACATGAATTGTCTGTGCAATTCTTGTGATCTGTATGGTTGAGTGTTTGTGGTTATGTCTTTCGATATAATGGTGTAAGTAATTGGCAATAAACCAAGTGTGTGATTGTAAATGGGCTATGTGGTAAGCATTGTGAAACAAATGATGGAAGGAAATAGCAATTGATGCAATCGGAATAGCTGAGGTAGTAACATATATGGTTTGTTGTGGAAAATTCCTGTTGTAACATAATATGCATATGAGTTGTGGAATATGATTGAAATGGTATAGATGGCTATGGAAATTCTTGTAAATTGTTGTTGGGGCCCTTTGGAATTGTTGTTGTTGTTCCTTGAGAATTGTTGTTGTTCTTTGTGAATTGTTGTTATTGTTGTGTTGTTAATGGAATGTGATTGTCCGGTGGGATCGGGTTGCACGCCGCAACACAAAATGATAAATTGTGGTTTGGGGTGATAAGGGTGGCCAAGGTAATAAGGGTGGAAAGTGATCGAAATCACTATTGAAATGAAAATATGAGAAAGTTGTGAAATCCTTGATGTGAAAAATGTTGAAAGGGATATGGAGAGATTGTAAACTTGTCTGGATTGATTGTTTTCTTTCATGTGTATTTGATTGTTGATTCCATTATTACTTGCTACTCATGTATGTTTTGAGTTTGCTTAGGGCAAAGTTTATTTATACATACAAGTACAATTCAAATGTACTGACGTACCTTTTGCCGGGGGCGCTACGTTCGTGTTATGATGGTAGGTGGATCTATATCAGGTACCCTAGTTCACCGGCAGTAGCACTCCTTCATCTTCAATCAGCCGTATTGGTGAGCCCCTTTCCTCTAGGGGTCCTGTGTGGCTCATGTTGCTTTTACTCCGGAGTCTTATTTTGGTTTTGTTTAAGGTATAGCCGGAGCCTTGTTACCGGCAAGTACAATATTATCCTGTTGTATCTTTAGAGGCTCCGTAGACAGTAAATGTGGGTTGTAAACTTATGTAATTGTATGTCGGGCGATGTAGTTGTAAACTTCGTTAAGTAACCAGGTATGTTGTGTATGTTTTGAAAAGGTGATATCAATTATAAAATAGTTAGTTTCTTGATTAATGAGTAATGAAAATACGGGGTATCACGTGGGATAGGAAAGGAACCCAGGTCCGCTTGACTAGGGCTACCCAGTCGGGCGCGGGTCATCTCCCTCGGTTTGGAGCATGACAAACTTGGTATCAGAGCCTAAGGTTTAAAGTGTCCTAGGATGTCTCAGAGCCGTGCCTAGTGGAGCCCTTCTTATCGGTGTGTTGTCGACCACATCTATAAGTAGGGGCGACATGGGTATTTAGGAAACTATCCTCTTCTTTGTTATTCCATATCGTGCGATGAAGTGGAAAGTGGACGTATTTACGTCTAACTCGTGCTTTGTTTCGAAATTTTCAGAAATGGCACCTAAGAAGAATGCTAAACTCGGCCTTGGGACCGACGCCACCCCAAGTGTGGCCGTGAATCATGTACCTGATGTCGTGGGTGAGAGTGACTCCCCGGCCTTGAATCTGCCCGGCCCATCTATTCCAAATCCAAGCATTCCTGTTCTAGCTGCGGCAGAGGGTGCCACCATCTCTCCCGCCGATATTCCTGATTCTAATACAGTTCTAGCTTCTGGTCTTAGGGTTTCTGATGGGGACCTTAGAGGAGCCATCCACATGTTGACCCAGTTAGTGGCCGCCCAGGCCCAGAGATCTCATGATGCCCCTGTGTCCTCCAGCGGACAGGGAGATTCCGCCAGTTTGCAGAGTCAACCAGCTTTTGTGGTTAGCCCCTCCAGAGTTCTCAGGCACAGACCCAGAGGCCGATCCACAGGATTTTCTTGATGAAATGTATAAGACCCTTCGAGTGATGAAGGCTACAGAAATGGAGGGGGTTGAGTTGGCTTCATACAGGATGAGGGGAGCAGTGAGTTCGTGGTATGAGATGTGGGAGGACTCCCGTGGGGTGGGAAGACCTCCGGCTAGATGGGATGAGTTTGTAGATGCCTTTATGGATCACTTCTTGCCTGCCGTGACAATGGCAGCCCGTGCAACTGAGTTTGTCGTCCTCAAGCAAGGCAGTATGAGTGTTTGGGAGTACCACATGGAATTTGTGAGATTGTCCAAGTATGCACCTCAATTAGTGTCGACCATGGATGCTCGAGTTCGGCAATTTTTTCAGGGCCTTAGTCCTTTGGTGGTGAATGAGGCTGCTACAGCGGCCTTTCACTCGGATATGAATTATGGGAAGATTTTGGGATTCGCTCAGGCCACAGAGGCTAGGAAGTTGAAGATACGGGCGGAAAGGGAGAGTAACAGCAGGGCCTGAATAGTGGGTCACTTAGGGAGATCAGCTCTGGGGAGAGGGTCATCGGGGCCATCCCAGTCATACGCTCCGTCCTCAGTGAGCGCACCACCATCTATGCACAGTTATCATCAGAGCAGCCACATGAGACCAGGTTCAGACAGCAGGAGGCCCCATCAATTCGGTCGTTCGGGAGGGGGATCACAGCGGTAGGGGAGGGCTCCATGCCCCAAGTGTGGGAGATTCTATACAGAGACTTGTTATTTAGATATCCCGATATTCTATAGATGCGGGGTGAAAGGTCATATCCAGCGGGACTATCGTGCGCCCAGTCAGAGCATGGGTAGGGGATTTGCTCAGTCATCCAGTTCTTCAGCTGCCACATCATCCATGCGTCCTCCAGCTCTAACAGGGCATGGTGCAGTTAGGGGAGAAGCTCGTGGTAGAGGTGGACCCAGCCGGTTTTATGCTTTGAGTGGTCGCCAGAGTGTAGAGGCTTCTCCAGATGTCGTTACAGGTATCTTGTCTGTTAAGGCCAATTATTGTTATGCTCTTATTGATCCGGGGTCCTCTTTGTCTTATGTCACCCCATTCATTGCTTCAAGTTTTGGGATAGAACCCGAACAGCTTCATGAGCCATTCTCCGTATCGACTCTGGTTGGCGATTCTTTTACTCCCTCGCGAGTTTTTAGGAATTGTGTTGTCATAGTATGTGGTCGTGTTACCACGACCGATATTATTGAGATCGGAATTGTGGATTTTAATGTGATTATGGTAATGGACTGGCTTTATTAGTGCTTTTCTAAACTTGACTGCCGAACATGAGTCATGAGATTCGAGTTCCCCAACGAGCCGATTATTGAGTGGAAATGAAACGGTGTGGTGCCAAAGGGTAGGTTTATTTCTTACCTTAAGGCTTCGAAGATGATTAAGAAGGTATGTATCTATCATTTGGTTCGGGTGGCAGACACTACTTCAAAAGTGTCTACCCCCGAGTCTGTGCCAGTCGTGAATGAGTTTCTTGAACTGTTTCTGGACGAGCTTCCAGGGATTCCGCTAGATAGGGAGATTGATTTCGGGATTGATGTATTGCCAGATACGTAGCCAATATCTATTCCACCATACATAATGGTTCTAGTAGAGTTAAGGGAGTTAAAGGATTTATTAGAAAAGGGGTTCTTACGGCCGAGTGTGTCGCCGTGGGGTGCTCCAGTTCTCTTTGTCAGGAAGAAGGATGGGTAACTCCGGATGTGTATTGATTATCAGCAGCTCAACAAAGTCACCACAAAAAATAAATATCCCTTGCCTCGGATAGATGAATTGTTCGACAAATTGCAAGGTGCAAGGTTCTTCTCCAAAATTGATCTACGGTCCGGGTATCACCAATTGAAGATTAGGGAGCAGGATATTCCCAAAACCTCTTTCAGAAATTGCTATGGTCACTTTGAATTCTTGTTCATTTCTTTTGGGCTAACCAACACCCCGACAGCTTTCATGGATCTTATGAATTGGGTCTTCAAGCCATTTCTAGACTCCTTATTGTTTTCACTGACGACATCCTCGTTTATTCGCGGAGCAGGGAGGATCATGTTGATCACCTCAAAGCAGCTTTGTAGACTCTTCATCAGCACCAGTTGTATGCTAAATTTTCGAAATGTAAGTTTTGTTTGGAGTCCGTTGCCTTTTTGGGTCATGTTGTTTCTAGTGAAGGGATTCAGGTATACCCCCAGAAGATTTCAGCAGTAACAGATTGTCCTAGACCCACGACCCCGACGGAGATTCGTGGGTTTAGCAGTGTATTATCAAAGGTTTTTGGAGGGATTCTCAACCCTCGCCTCCCCATTGACTAAGTTGACGCAGAAGGCAGTTAAGTTCCAATGGTCCAACGCTTGTGAGAAAAGTTTTCAGGAATTGAAGTCAAGGTACACCTCGGCACTGATCTTTGCCAGAAGGTACGGAAGGATTTGTGGTTTATTGTGATGCCCCTAGGGTTGGTTTGGGGTGTGTATTAATGCACCATGGGAAGGTTATAGCGTATACATCGAGGAAGCTTAAGAATCACGAGAAGAACTATCCACGCATGATTTGGAGCTTGTGGCAGCTGTGTTTGCTTTGAAAATATGGCGGCATTATCCTTATGGGTTCCATGTAGATGTGTTCTCGGACCACAAGAGTCTCCAATATTTGTTCAAGCAGAAGGAGTTAAATTTGAGGAAGCAGCGGTGGTTATAATTGCTTAAAGATTATGATATGAACATCTTGTACCATAGAGGAAAGGCAAATGTGGTGGCCGACGCCCTCAGTCGAAAATCCATGGGTAGTTTGGCTCACTTGGGAGCGGGTCAGAGGCTCCTAGCTCGAGGGGTTCATCAGTTGGCCAGTCTTGGGGATTGTATTTCGACCCCAAATGAGGAGGAAATTATGGTGCATAACAGAGCAGAATCGTCACTTGTGGCGGAAGTCAAGGAAAAGCAGTTCATTAATCCAGCATTGGCACAGATGAAGGAGGCAGTTCTGAACAACAAAACTTCGGCATTTTCACTCGGCGGTAATGATGGTGTGTTGTGATGTCAAGGTAGGCTATGTGTTCCAAATGTGTATAACCTTCGGGAGAGGGTAATGGCGGGGGCTCATCATTCCAGGTATTCGGTGCACCCAGGTTCTACGAAAATGTATCATGATATTAGGGAGATTTATTGGTGGAATGGTGCGAAGAGGGGTGTGGCAGACTTTGTATCTAAATGTCCGAATTGTCAGCAAGTGAAGGCTGAGCATCAGCGGCCAGGTGGGTTAACTCAGCTTATGGAAATACCAATGTGGAAATGGGAAATGAGCAACATGGATTTCGTGGTAGGGTTACCTCGCACTCAGTGCAAATTCGACTCAATTTGGGTAATAGTGGATCGACTCACCAAATCAGCTCACTTCTTGCCAGTCAAGTCCACCGATACTGCAGAAAAATATGCTAAGTTGTATATCAAAGAGATAGTAAGGCTTCATGGCACTCCACTATCTATTATCTCGGATCGAGGGGCCCAGTTCACGGCTAATTTTTGGAAGAAATTTCAGGAAGGTTTAGGTACTCAGGTGAATCTCAGCACAGCTTTCCATCCGCAGACTGACGGTCAGGCCGAGCGGACTATTCAGACACTTGAAGATATGTTGCGGGCTTGTGTCTTGGATTTCAAAGGTAATTGGGATGATCACTTGCCACTTATAGAATTTTTTTACAATAACAACTTTCATACTAGCATCCAGATGGCCTCATTTGAGGCATTGTACGGAAGAAGGTGTAGGTAACCGATTTGGTGATTTGAAGTGGGTGAGGTAGAATTGATAGGACTGGATCTTGCGCACCAGGCTATGGAGAAAGTTAAAGTCATTCAGGAAATGATGAAAACTGCTCATAGTCGCCAGAAATCTTATGTGGACGTTCATCGAAGAGAATTAGAATTTCAAGTTGATGATTGGGAGTTCTTGAGGGTATCTCTTATGAAGGGAGTCATGCAATTCGGGAAGAAACGGAAGTTGAGTCCTAGGTATGTCGGGCCGTATCGGATCATTCAAAGGATCAGGCAAGTTGCTTATAGGATGGAGTTGCCCCCTGAAATGTCCTTAGTGCACCAGGTGTTCCATGTGTCTATGCTAAGGAAAGTGGTTGGAGATCCGTCCACCATCATGCCAGTTGAAGACATCAAGGTTACTGAAGAATTATCGTATAAAGAAATTCCGGTTGCTATTCTTGATAGGCAAGTCCGTAAATTGCGAAATAAGGAAATTGCTTCAGTTAAAGTGTTGTGGCAAAATCAACAAGTCGAGGAATCCACGTGGGAAGCGGAAGATGGGGTGAAAGAAAAATATCCCCATTTGTTTGAACAAGTCTAGTAGTGATCGTTCGAACTCTTGTGCCTAAGCTAACTGGCATTGTGTCCCATTTGGTGCAAAGACACCCCATCTTTCTTTCCTTAATGCTTCACTATTGTAATTTTTCAAGTTGTACCAAAATTATATGTGTTGTGACTATTTGAGCCATATGCAAACCCTTCTTGGTAAATGAAAGTTTTGTAAGAACTCTTGTGATAGGTAATTGGCTTATGATAGTATAGATTGGTAATGATAAATTTACATGTGTGTAGTGAATCAAAGTGGTTAAGCTATATGGGACTCATTGAAGTAATCAAACTATGTGCAAAAGTGCGTCAAGTGATTGAATATGTGCAAGTATAGGGGTGATGAACTATATACCAGTTATAGGGATAACAGGAATTGTGTAATGGTGCATGGAAATGTGTTTTGGAGGCTCTCTGACAGGTAGTTATGTCCAAATTACAAAGGAAACTCTTGCAATTTGTTTTTTAAAAAAATGGGAATTAGTGAAAATTGGGAGTCTGCATATCATGATTTCAAAAACCACCTGATTTTCAAAGATCCTCATTCGAGGACGTATGATTTTAAGTGGGGGACGATGTAAGGCCCCGTAAAAATTTATGCTCAAAACCTAGTAGCTCGTAGTGTCAAGTTCCGAATATGTGTTAAGAATGTGTAGAATTCTTCTCGGCGAGCTTGCTCGCCACGGTTCGGACCTTTGGTGTTGATCTATGCTTTTAAAAATCAAAGAAATCAAGTTTCCCAGAAAAGTGCCATTCTGTAGTCTGGAATGCGGTCGCAGATCCTGTATGCGGACCGCATTCCTACCGCATACTGAGGCAGTGGTTGGTTAAAAATTAAGGTCAAGATGCAGTCCATTATGCGACCGCATAACTAATAGGCGGACCGCATTTTGCATCGCAGAGTAAGTCAATGGTTTAGTCAATTTGAGGTCAAAAATGCGGTCCATTATGCGACACATTTCTGCCGCATACCGAAACAGTGGAAAAAGGTTTTTGGAACACATTTTGCGGTCCATTGTGCAGACCGTATTTCATATCTGCGATCGCAGAGTGTGACCATAGACCCGACTCGGACTCCAATTTTTCTAAATTTTAAACCCGATCCCCTTTTCAATAAAACACCCCAACCCCTCTTTTTAATCACTTTACTGAGCAAAATAAGAGAGAAGGAGGAGGATTCTTGAGAGAGGAAGTCATCTTCTTCAAAACTAATCTCTTAAAAATGATCTGGGTTGGAAAAATTTCAAGTGAGTGTCTTCATCCCCATCCCTGCAGGTAAGAATCTGAAACCTCTTCATTAACTGTCATGTTTGATTAAGAGGGGAGAATCTCATGCATTTATTCTTGGTAATAGGGGTCGAAACACTCATGTATGTCTATTAAAACCTAAAATCTAGTAAGAGTAAGTGGGTGGGAGTAAAGAATTGTGTAAAGGAGGGTTGATAACCTAAATGTGTTCGGGTAGTGATTGTGATATTTGATTCTAAGAAATATGTATTAATTTGTGCACTAGATTGACGTTGCCAGGATTTTTGGTGAAGTTGGAAGTAGAAATTAAAAGGGAATTCGGCTCCAGGTATGTATGGCTAACTTTGACCTTTGTAAAATCACCTTGTTTTGTGTTTGAATGCTTGGTAAGTGATTCCTACGTGAATTGCCTGTGGAATTCTTGTGATCGGTATGGTTGAGTGTTTGTGGTTATGTCTTTCGATATAATGATGTAAGTAATTGGCAATAAACCAAGTGTGTGATTGTAAATGGGCTATGTGGTAATCATTGTGAAACAAATGATGGAAGAAATAGCAATTGATGCAATCGGAACAGCTGAGGTTGTAACATATATGGTTTGTCGTGGAAAATTCCTATTGTAACATAATATGCATATTAGTTAAGGAATACGATGGAAATGGTATAGATGGCTATTGAAGTTCTTGTTAATTATTGTTGTTGCCCTTTGGAATTGTTGTTGTTGTTCCTTGAGAATTATTGTTTTTCTTTGTGAATTGTTGTTGTGTTGTTAATGGAATGTGATTGTCCGGTGGGATCGGGTTGCGCACCGCAATAGAAAATGATAAATTGTGGGTTGGGGTGATAAGGGTGGCCGAGGTAATAAGGGTAGAAAGTTATCGAAATCACTATTGAAATAAAAATATGAGAAAGTTGTGAAATCCTTGATGTGAAAAATGTTGAAGGGGATATGGAGAGATTGTAAACTTGTCTGGCTTGATTGTTTTCTTTCATGTGTATTTGATTTTTGATTCCATTATTACTTGCTACTCGTGTATGGTTTGAGTTTGCTTAGGACAAAGTTTGTTTATACATACCAGTACAATTCAAATGTACTAACATCCCTTTTGTCGGGGGCGCTACGTTCGTGTTATGATTGTAGGTGGATCTATATCAGGTACCCCAGTTCACCGGCATTAGCACTCCTTCATCTTCCATCAGCCGTATTGGTGAGGCACTTTCCTCTCGGGGTCCTGCGTGGCTCATGCCGATTCTACTCTAGAGTCTTTGTCACGACCCTAGTTCACCAACCGTGAACATGTCATGACGGCACCTGGCCCCCACGACCAGGTAAGCCTAATATTATGGAAAAATAGAGAAAATCAAATTAAATATCTAAAGGAAACTATACTGAGTGACGCTCGGCATGCACAACTCAATACCACAAGTCTAAAATAATTCCCAAAAACCAGAAACTCGAGGGCAACACAGGCTACAGAAGTGTATAGTAAGGGCTCCAAAACTCAAGAATATCTAACAACCGGAAGAAAGAAAACTAAGTACTATAGATAGAGTAAGAGGGAGACTCGTCGGTCTGCGGACGTAGCAGATCTACCTCTAAGTCTTCGTAGTCCTCCTGCCTTACTGGTAGTGCGCCTGAGTAGATGTACCTGGATGATTTGCACATGAAAAATATGTGCAGGAAGGGCATGAGTACACCACAGCAGTACTCAGTAAGTGCCAAGCCTAAGCTCGGTTGGGTAGTGACGAGGAAGGTCAGGGTCCTACTGAGACAAAATATAACAATAACAATAATTAACAGTATAAATATCTGACAGAAATAATAAATACAATAGTGAAATAAGGGAGGTCAACGAGGCAATAACAACTACAAAGATAGAGTAAACATAGAGTAAACACAGCTCAATGTCAAGATACCAATGAGGGTCTCCCAGGATACTGTCTTGTAGCCCTTTCCTCGACCGTCCAGTGGATCTCCCGGGATACCATCTCGTAGTCCAACCATGAATGTGCAGGGGATCTCCCGGGATACTGTCTTGTAGTCCTATAGTAAAAGTGCAGGGGGGATCTACCGGGAATCGAACCCGTAGTCCTAAAGTAAACAGACAAGGGGGAGCTACCGGAATCCCACATCCGTAGTCCCAATATAAATGCGCAACCACAGGTAGAAACAAACCAAGGAATGAAGTAAGAAAGACAAACAACAGATAGAACTAGCCTAGCATGCTTCTCGTAGTGCAGTCAAAACAACTTAAGCAATTAGACAGTCAAATCAGTTAAGCATGCTTTCCTAATCTAGCATAAGTCATAACTTCAAATAGAATAAAGAAAATAAGAATAAGAAATAAGTTTCCACAGCTTAAATAAAAATCGGGATTTCATCAATCGGCTCAAGTACGCGCTCGTCACCTCACGTACAAGGCACTCAAATATCAAGTAAAATCCTAAGGGGAAAGGTCCCCCACACAAGGTTAGACAAGCCACTTACCTCGAACCAACTCAATATCACTAGGAACCACGCCTTTTTCATGAGTATCCGACTCCAAATTGCCCAAATATATTCAATTCAATTACACATCTTAAATAATATTACAAACAACTGATTCCACTGTTAAATTTAAAGCTAGGGCGCGAAAATAGGTAAAATAACCAAAATGCCCCTCCATCCAACGTCTCAGAATCAAAAAAAATTACATTTCATAACCCTCGTACTCTCACGAGTCTAACCATATAAAAATCTCCCAAATCGGAGGTCAAATGCCCACTCAAAACTCAATAGTTTAGCCTATGAAGTTTCACCCAATTTTTCATCCAAAAATCCGAAATTAAGGAGGAAATTGTGATTAGATTAGTGGGTTTTAGGCTTAAGGAAGTAGAGAATCATTACCCAGTAGTTATCTTTGAAAAACCTTCGAAATTGCTCCCAAATCAGAGCTCCCAAACTTATATTTTGAAGAAAAACGAAAACCCTCGGATTTTGAAATGTTTAATATTGCCCAGTGGTTTGTTCAATGCGATCCCATGAAGTGGGATGCGATCGCGTAGAGTAAATTTTAAAGGCTCAGAAAATAGCTTATGCGATCGCAATGCTGGTCATGCGATCGCAGAAGAGAGAGGGGGCAGACCTATGCGATCGCGAGAAATACAATGCGATCGCGTAGAGGAACTTGATCATTGAGCCACCGACTCCGCTTATTCAATGCGAACGCGGGGAAATGATTGCGAATGCAGAGAAGAAAAAGGCAGAGCTATGCGTTCGCGATAAGTGCTATGCGATTGCATAGAAGGATTTGGCCCCCCTCTGAAATTGCACTATGCAATCGCATGGAAAGGGATGCGATCGCAATAAAGAAAGAGGTCTGCAACAGCTGAAGAGAAAATCTGCAATTTTCACAACACAAAAATGCCCCGTTGAGCATCCGAAACACACCCGAGGCCCCCGGGACCTCAACCAAACCTACGGACATATCCCATAACATCATTCAAACTTGTACAAATCCTTAAACCACCTAAAACAATGCCGGAAACACGAATTAATCAAAGATTCAAGCCTAAGAACTTCAAATTCTAAGAAAACACGCTTTCGATCAAAAACCTAACCAAACCTCGTCCGAATGACTTGAAATTTTGCGCACACAACCCAAATGGCATGACGGAGCTACTGTAACTTCCAGAATTCTATTCCGACCCTCGGATCAAAAACTCACTATCGGACCGAAAACTTCAAAAATTCAAACTTCGGCATTTCAAGCCTAAATGAGCTACGAGCTTCCAAATACATTCCGAACACACTCCCAAACCCGAAATCACCTAACTGAGCTAATGGAACCATCAGATTTCCATTTCGAGGTCGTCTTCACACTCTTCCGATTACGGACCATTTTTCAACACTTAAGCTCTCATTTAGGGACAAAGTGTCCCAAAACACTCTGAATCCTAACACCGAACATCCCGGGAAAACAAAATAGCAGAAACGAAATTAGGGGAAGCAGTTAATGGGGGATCGGGGCGTAAATTCCAAAAATGACCGGCCGAGTCGTTACATTCTCCTACACTTAAACATTCGTTCGTCCTCGAACGAGCATAGAGAACATGCCTGAAGTAGTAAAAAGATGAGGGTACTGGCTGCGCATATCCTGCTCGGTCTCCCAAGTCGCCTCCTCGGCCGGATGACCCCGCCACTGAACCTTCACTGAAGCTATGTTCTTTGACCTCAACTTTCTGAACTGCCTGTCCAAAATAGCCACTGGCTCCTCAACATAGGATAGATCCTCGTCCAACTGGACTGAACTAAAATCCAACATGTGCGACGGATCACCGTTATATCTCCGGAGCATCAAAACATGAAATACTGGATGAACTCCGGCAAGGCTGGGAGGTAAAGCAAGCTCATAAAAAACCTCTCCAACTCGCCTTAAGATCTTAAAGGGCCAATAAACCTCGGACTCATCTTTCCTTTCTTCCCAAACCTCATGACGCCTTTCATAGGCGAGACCCGAAGCAGAACCCGCTCACCAACCATATATGAAACATCACGAACCTTCCTGTCCGCGTAACTCTTCTGTTTGGACTGGGCTGTACGAAGTCTATCCTGAATCACCTTAACCTTCTCTAATGCATCCCGGACCATCTCTGTGCCCAATATCCTGGCCTCACCCGGCTCAAGCCAACCCACCGAAGATCTACACCTCCTACCATATAAAGCCTCATACGGCGCCATCTGAATGCTGTACTGATAACTGTTGTTATAAGCAAACTCCGCCAATGGTAGGAAATGATCCGAAGACCCTCCATACTCAATCATACACGCACAGAGCATATCCTCAAGAATATGAATAGTGCGCTCAAACTGTTCGTCCGTCTGGGGGTGAAATGTTCTGCTCAATTCCACCCGAGTGCCTAACTCCTGCTGCACGGCTCTCCAGAACCGTGATGTAAACTAAGTACCTCTGTGTGAAATGATAGATACTGGAATACCATGCAAACGGACTGTCTCACTGATATAAATCTTTTCCAACCGCTCCGATGAATAAGTGGTACACACAGGAATAAAATGAGCGGACTTGGTCAACCGATCCACAATGACCCAAATGGAATCAAACTTCTTCAATGTATGTGGAAGTCCAGATACAAAGTCCATGGTGATACGCTCCCATTTCCACTCCGGGATCTCTATCTGCTGAAGCAACGCACCCGGATGCTGGTGCTCATACTTCACCTCTTGGCAGTTGAGGCATCTAGACGCGTAATCAGCTATATCCTTCTTTTTCCGCCTCCACCAATAGTGCTGTCTCAAGTCCTGATACATCTTCGCGGCACCCAGATGGATGGAATACCGTGAACTATGGGCCTCTGCTAGAATCAACTCTCGAAGACCATCAATATTGGGTACACAAATCCGACCCTGCATCCTCAATACCCCCATCATCCCCGATGGTCACATATCTGGCATCACCGCGCTAGAGCCTATCCTGAAGGACAAGAAAATGAGGGTCATCATACTGCCGCTCCCTTATACGGTCAAATAGGGAAGACCGAGTGTGAACACCTAATTATTGACCACACCTGAATTCTAAACTATTTTAGTGTAAATATTTTCTTTAGGTCTAATCTTAATATATATATATATATATAGATAACATATTTTATTTTTATTTGTAAAGAGAAAAAGAGAAAAAGAAAATTTACAAAAAATATTTAGTTTCTTTAATTAGTATTTTGATAAGTAAGCTATAGTATTTTTCTTGGTATAAGTAACCTATAGTGTAAATATTAGGTTCTCTTATTTATATAGTTTTCTTTAAGCCGAAGAGTGAGTATATAATATATATTAGCCTCATTTTATTTAATAAAAAAGGATTTAGTAAAAAAAGAAAAAAAATTACTATAAACTAACGAAACCAAAACAAACAAAAACAAAAATGAGCAAAACTTAAAAGATACAAATTGAATGATTTTCCTAACTAAAAACCCACGATTACCTCCTCCCCAACTCCATTTTCCCAAATTCCCTCAATATCTCCTAATATATCTCTTCCTAACTCCTTAATCCCAATCCCGTAACTTCCCTCACCGGCTCACGTCGTTCACCCCACTTCCCACTTTTCCATTTTCCTCACATCAGTTACAGAGCACACACACACATCCATCCATATATAATTGACACTTCAAAAATAGAGAGAGAGAACGGAAGAAGAATATTATGAAAAGAAAGAAATTTTGAACAAAAGAGAGAAATAAAAATAAGAGGAAAAAGAAAGCATTTTTCAGAGTGAAAGATATTTTGGACAGTTTTCTTTATTTGAGTTGTTTGATGTTTGTTGTTTCTGGTCGCGGTTCTCCATTTTCTATTCATTCGAGTGATCTCTCGGAATTGAAGTATTTGTAGTGAATTTTCACTTCATCTATTGAAAAGATCTTGCTTATCCAAGGTGCAGTACTGCATTTTCTCGTCTATTCTAAATATTTTTAGTTTTATGAACTGAAGTTTTGTTGAAGAACTTATAAGAAATATGTTATATTTTATGTTTCAGATTCCTATGTAATGGATTTTATATTACTAAATCCAAACTTGAATAATTATGTTATTTAAATTATTATGTCGAATAATATGTTTACTAGTAAAGTTTCTTAATTCTAATAAAAAGTATGGGTAAAGATTTTTATTAGTTTCTTTTCTTCCGAAATTGTTTGAACTCAAATGGTCGATCTTCACTTTTTAGGATGAGATATATTTGTTAAATTCTCTAAAGTTGTCTTAGTCCTACTGTTAGAATTGCTGAAATTTCTTAGTACTTCCATACTCTTATATATTAAATGGTTGTAATTTTAAATTTCACAACAAGTTATTAACACAAAATAATATGATGGCTAATTACTTTTATTTTTATGAATTTCCAGTGATGAATTGCATAAGCACTTCTTTAAAGTTTCTAGATTAAAAAAAAAATTAATAATGATAATATATAAATACAAATACAAATCTCGAATCTAAAAGAGACTAAATAATTAAATATTTTAAATACTCTATTAACCCATGTGTTCATGCCCGAACCTTGGATTGATATGCTTAAATAATAAAAGGATCATGTGTGCATCCCCGCGTCTCGATACCTTTAAATTTAAAATAATTATGTTTTGACCATGTGTACATTTCGGACCTTGGTTCAACATTCAATTCAAAGAAATACCTTGTATGCATATCGCATCTGGGTCCAAATAATTAATAAAAATATAATAATTAAGTGAAGCGGTAATAGACAAGACATAACCAATAAAATACAAGAATAGTCAAGAATTGATTTAAGCCTTACATGAGTCAATAAAGCAACTGTGCTAGAACCACGGGACTCGAGGGGTGCCTTACACCTTCCACTCGGTCAACAGAATTCCTTACTCAGTCTTCTGTTTCGTAGACCATAATTAAGAGTCAAATCTTCCTTTTGAAAGGGGATTCAAATAAAAGGTGACTTGGAACACCAAAACTCAATTTCAAGTGGCGACTCTAAGTAATAAATAATTCCTTTTTAAAATGTCACTTCAATTGGAAAAACTCTTCCAACTCAGCCTCGTAATAAGGTTGGGTTTTGTGGAAAAAAGAGGTGTGACACCGGGAAACCACACAGGCTAGAACCCGACTGGGCTCCGAGAGATCCAATCTCACGAACTGGCTGGCTAGGGCCTGAACATCCATCGCCTTCGGCCTCTCTGAAGCTAGTAAATATACCAAACTACCCAAACTCTCTACCCGGCGACTCAAGGGATCTGCCACCACACTGGCCTTGCCCGGGTGATACAGAATAGTGATATCATAATCCTTCAACGACTCTAACCATCTCGTCTGATGCATATTCAGGTCCTTCTGCTTGAGTAAGTGTTGCAAACTCTGATGGTTGGTATAGATCTCACAAGGCACCCTGTACAAATAATGACGCCAGATCTTCGAGGCATGAACAATAGAAGCTAACTCAAGGTCGTGGATAGGGTAATTCTTTTCATGTATCTTCAACTGTCTGGATGCGTAGGCAATCACCCTACAGTCCTGCATCAACACCGCTCCAAGTCCAACCCATGAGGCATCACAATAAATTGTATAAGACCCCGAACCGGTAGGCAGCATCAAGATTGGGGCTGAAGTCAAAGCTGTATTGAGATGTTGGAAGCTCGCCTCACACTCCTCTGTCCAATGAAATGGGGCACCCTTTTGGGTCAATCTAGTCATAGGGGCCGCAATCGATGAAAACCCCTCCACAAAGTGACGGTAATAACCCGCCAAGCCAAGGAAACTGCAAATCTCTATAGCTGAGGAGGGCCTGGGCCAACTCTCTACGGCCTCCACCTTCCTCGGATCCACCCGAATGCCCTCACTCGATACCACATGACCTAGGAATGCCACGGGACTAAACAAGAACTCATATTTTGAGAACTTTGCATATAATTTCTTCTCTCTCAGGGTCTGAGGCATTGTCCTCAGGTGCTGCTCATGATCTTCCCGACTCCGGGAATATACCAAAATATCATCAATGAAAACAATAACGGATGAGTCAAGATATGGCCTGAATACACTGTGCATCAAATGCATAAAAGCTGCTGGGGCATTAGTCAGCCCAAATGACATAACAAGGAACTCGTAATGACCATACCAAGTCCTGAAGGCAGTCTTCAGGATATCTGGCTCTCGAGTCTTCAATTGATGGTAACCTGAGCGCAAATCAATCTTGAAAAGCACATGTGCGACCTAAAGCTGGTCAAACAGATCATCAATACGAGGCAAAGGATAATGGTTCTTCACTGTAACCTTGTTCAACTGGCGATAATCAATGCACATACGCATAGAACCATCCTTCTTCTTCATAAACAAGACAGGAGCGCCCCATGGTGAAACACTGGGCCGAATAAAACCCTTACCAAGCAATTCCTGCAATTGATCCTTCAACTCCTTCAACTTAGGAGGAGCCATGCGATACGGAGGAATGGAAATGGTTTGAGTGCCCGGTAACAGATCAATGCCAAAATCAATGTCTCTATTAGGCGGCATGCCCAGAAGATCAGCTAGAAACACATCGGGGAAATCCCGTACCACTGGGACTGAATCAACAAAAGAGGTATCAATACTGACATCATTCACATAGGCTAAATACGCGGCACACCCCTTCTCAACCATACGTTGAGCTTTAAGAAAAGAGATAACTCTA
Source organism: Nicotiana glauca (assembly GCA_026770625.1). Classification (NCBI taxonomy): domain Eukaryota; kingdom Viridiplantae; phylum Streptophyta; class Magnoliopsida; order Solanales; family Solanaceae; genus Nicotiana; species Nicotiana glauca. Next base: position 103,097 of record MU750505.1, on the reverse strand, counting down.
CTGGGAGTGTGATCTAAAGTACCACTCCACTCAATACGCGGAATACCTGGCATAGCCAGCATCATGGTCTTGGTGTGACAATCAAGAATAGCATGATGGGGAGACAACCAGTCCATGCCCAGAATAATATCAAAGTCAACCATACCGAGTAACAATAAATCTGCTCTGGTCTCAAAACCATGAATAGTAACCAAACATGACCGATAAACACGGTCCACAATAAGAGAATCCCACAGGAGTAGAAACATAAATGGAGGCACTCAAAGAATCCCGAGGCACACCCAAATGCGAATAAAAATAAGAAGACACATAAGAATAAGTAGAGCTTGGATCGAATAGAACCGATGCCTCTCTGTGACAGACCAGTATAATACTTGTGATGATGGAATCGGAGGAAACAACCTCTATGCAAGCAGGAATACAATAATATCTAGCCCGACCCCTCTCTCGAGGGCAACCTCTATCTCCCCTACCTCCGCCCCTAGCTGGCTGGGCAGGTGGGGCAGCAGCTGGAGCTGTGATCATGGCCTGAGAACTCTGAGGAGCCTACTGTGGCTGAGCAGTCTGTAAAGATGCACCCCTAACAAGTCTGGGACAGTCCCTAACCATATAACGTGTATCGCCACACTCGAAACAAGCTCTGGGAGGATGCGGTGGCTGTGACTGGCTGGGGCTAGGCCTGCTGGACTGACCTATGGAAGCACCCCGCGCAGGAGACACACTAGAAATTGGAGGTGCATAATAAGGTTCCTGAGGTATAGGCGGAGCTGGAGTACTGCCGGCTATTGGTAAAGCTGAATGTACAGGGCAGCCATAATAACCTCTACCATAACGACCTGTTGATGGGGTACGGGCACCAGAGTAGTGACCCGACACAGAGACCTCTTGGCCTCCCTCTCTCCTCGCTCCCTGGCGAGCATACCCTCAATCCTCTTAGCAATGCTCACTACCTGCTGGTAAGGAATATCCATCTCCAACTCTCGATCCATGCTAGACCTGATGGGCGGTATAAGGCCCTCGATGAACCTGTGAACTCTCTCCCGGACTGTGGCAACCAAGGCCGGTGCATGCCTGGCCAACCTGGTATAACGAATGGCATACTCTGAAACTGTCATAGCACCCTGGCGCAAGTGCTCAAACTCCACAGGCCATGAATCCCTGAGGCTCTGGGGAACAAACTCTCTCATAAACATGTCCGAGAACTGGGTCCAAGTTAGTGAAGCAGCCTCGACTGGACTGTCTAACTCATAAGTATGCCACCAATAATAGGCGGCTCCCCGAAGCTGAAAGGCAGTGAAAGAAACTTCGCTGGACTCCACTATGCCCATAGTGCGAAGAATACGATGACACTCCTCCAAAAATCCCAAGGCATCATCTGATGCTAAGCCACTGAACACTGGGGGATCGTATTTCTTGAACCTCTCTAGTCTCTGTTGCTCGTCCTCTAAAGCAGTTGACCCATCCTCGGGCTAAAATGGTGTTGCAGGTGGTGCGGGAATAATCTTGGGAGCCTGCTCAACCTGCACTCGCTGCTCAGGAGTGCGGACGATGGGAGTCTGTGCTCCTCCCCCGGCTTGGGATGTGGCTACAGCAAGGGGAAGCAACCCTGCCTGTGCTAAGGTGGTGTACATGCTCATGAACTGAGCCAAAGTCTTCTGGAGCGCTGGAGTAGTAGTGGTAGTAGTAGGTGTGCTAGGTGCCTGGGCTCTGGCTGAATCTGCTAGTGGTACCTTGGCGGCAGATCATGCAGGTGCTCTGGCTGCACCGCATACGCGTCCTCGACCTCTACCCTGGCCCCGGCCTCTGACGGCTGCAGCAGGGAGCGGGGGTGCCTGGTCATCTCGTATAGCATGTGTCCTCACCATCTGGTAAAGAATATAAGACATAAGTTTAGAATTGATGTCAAAAATATCACACGACAAGGAATTCGAATGAAATGAAGACTTTTCCCAAACATTTACATAGCCTCTCATAGATAAATACAGACGTCTCCATACCGATCAGTGAGACTCTAATAAACCGGCCTGTGTTCCATGACTCCTATGAATCTAGAGCTCCGATACCAACTTGTCACGACCCTAGTTCACCAACCGTTAACATGTCATGACGGCACCTGGTCCCCACGACCAGGTAAGCCTAATATTGCAAAAAATAGAGAAAATCAAATTAAATGTCTAAAGGAAACTGTACTGAATGCCGCTCGGCATGTACAACTCAATATCACAAGTCTAAAACAATTCCCAAAACCCAAAAACTTACGGGCAACACAGGCTACAGAAGTGTATAGTAAGGGCTCCAAAACTCCAGAATATCTAACAACCGAAGAAAGAAAACTATGTACTATAGATAGAGTAAGAGGGAGACTCGTCGGTCTGCGGACGCAGCAGATCTACCTCGAAGTCTCCGTAGTCCTCCTGCCTCACTGGTAGTGCGCCTGAGTAGAGGTACCTGGATAATCTGCACATGAAAAACATGCGCAGGAAGGGCATGAGTACACCACATCGGTACTTAGTAAGTGCCAAGCCTAACCTCGGTTGGATAGTGACGATGAAGGTCAGGGCCCTACTGAGACAAAATATAACAATAACAATAATTAACAGTATAAATATCTGACAGAAATAATAAATACAGCAGTGAAATAAGGTAGGTCAACGAGGCAATAACAACTAAAGATAGAGTAAACACAGCTCAATGTCAAGATACCAATGAGGGTCTCCTAGGATACCGTCCGGTAGACCTTTCCTCAACTGTCTAGTGGATCTCCCGGGATACCTTCCTGTAGTACAACCCTCAATGTGCAGGGGGATTTCCCGGGATATCGTCCCGTAGTCCCAAAGTAAAAGTGCAGGGGGGATCTACCGGGAATCGAATCCGTAGTCCCAAAGTAAAACGACAAGGGGGGAGCTACCGGAATCCCACATCCGTAGTCCCAATGTAAATGTGCAACCACAGTCGGAAACAAACCAAGGAATGAAGTACGAAAGACAAACAACAGATAGAACTAGCCTAGTATGCTTCACGTAGTGCAGTCCAAACAACTTAAGCAATTAGACAGTCAAATTAGCTAAGCATGCTTTCCTAATCTAGCATAAGTCATAACTTCAAATAGAATAAAGAAAATAAGAATAATAACTAAGTTGCCATAGCTTAAATAAAAATCAAGATTTCATCAATCGGCTCAAGTACGCGCTCGTCTCCTCACGTACAAGGCACTCAAATATCAAGTAAAATCCTAAGGGGAAAGGTCCCCCACACAAGGTTAGACAAGCCACTTACTTTGAACCGGCTCAATATCACTAGGAACCACGCCTTTGCCACGAGTATCCGACTCTAAATGGCCCAAATCTATTCAATTCAATTACACATCGTAAATAATATTACAAACAACTGATTCCGCTGTTAAATTTAAAGCTAGGGTGCGAAAATAGGTAAAATGACCAAAATGCCCCTCCAGCCAACGTCTCGAAATCAAAAAAATTTCACATTTTTAGAACCCTCGTACTCTCACGAGTATAACCATATAAAAATCTCCCAAATCGGAGGTCAAATGCCCACTCAAAACTCAATAGTTTAGCCTATAAAGTTTCACTCAATTTTTCTTCCAAAAATCCAAAATTAAGGAGGAAATTGTGATTAGATTAGTGGGTTTTAGGCTTAAGGAAGTAGAGAATCATTACCCACTAGTTGTCTTTGAAAAACCTTCGAAATTGCTTCCAAATCCGAGCTCCCAAACTTGTATTTTGAAGAAAAAGGCAAACCGTCGAATTTTGAAATATTTAATACTGCCCAGTGGTTTGTTCAATGCGATCGCATGAAGTGGGATGTGATCGTGTAGAGTAAATTTTAAAGGCTCAGAAAATAGCCTATGCAATCGTAATGCTGGTCATTTGATCGCAGAAGAGAGAGGGCCAGGTCGATGCAATCTCGAGAAATACAATGCGATCGCATAGAGGAACTTGATCATTGAGCCACCGGCTCAGTTTATTCAATGCGAACGCGGAGAAGAAAAAGGCAGAACTATGCGATAGCGATCAGTGCTATGCAATCGCATAGATAGATTTG
>MU750505.1:58951-98932 GCA_026770625.1 Nicotiana glauca | reverse complement strand
TTTCCCCCCCCCCCCCCCCGAAATTGCACTATGTGATCGTATGGAAAGGGATGCGATCGCAATGAAGAAAGAGGTCTGCAAGAGCTGAAGAGAAAATATGCAATTTTCACAACACAAAAATGCCCCGTTGAGCATTCGAAACACACTCGAGGCCCCCGGAGCCTCAACCAAATCTACGTACATATCCCATAACATCATTCAAACTTGTACCAATCCTTAAACCACCTAAAAAATGCCGGAAACACGAATTAATCAAAGATTCAAGCCTAAGAACTTCAAATTCCAACAAAACATGCTTTTGATCAAAAACCTAACAAAACCTCGTCTGAATGACCTAAAATTTTACACACACAACCCAAATGACATGACGGAGCTACTACAACTTACGGAATTCCATTCCGACCCTCTGATCAAAAACGCTCTATCGGACCGGAAACTTCAAAAATTCAAACTTCGGCATTTCAAGCCTAAATGAGCTACGAGCTTCCAAAATACATTCTGAATACGCTCTCAACCCCAAAATCACCTAACGGAGCTAACGGAAACATCAGATGTCCATTCCAAGGTCGTCTTCACACTATTCCGATTACGGACCATTTTTCAACACTTAAGCTCTCATTTAAGGACTAAGTGTCCCAAAACACTCCGAATTCTAACACCGAACATCCCGGCAAAACAAAATAGCAGAAATGAACTTAGGGGAAGTAGTTAATAGGGGATCAGGGCGTAAATTCCAAAAATGACCGACCGGGTCGTTACAGTCTTATTTTGGTTTTGTGTAAGGTATAGTCGGAGCCTTGTTAACGGCAAGTACTGTATTATCTTGTTGTATCTTTACAGGCTCCGTAGACAGTAAATGTGGGTTGTGAACATATGTAATTATATGTCGGGCGATGTAGTTGTAAACTTCATTAAGTAACCAAGTATGTTGTGTATGTTTTGAAAAGGTGATATCAATGATAAAATAATTAGTTCCTTGATTAATGAGTAATGAAAATACGGGGTATCACGTGGGATAGGAAAGGCACCCGGGTCTGCTTGACTGGGGCTACCCGGTCGGGTGCCGGTCGTGTCCCTCGGTTTGGGGCATGACACATGACCGATACACGCAGTCCACAATAGCAGTATCGCCCATCAGCATAGATATATAAATAGGTTAAAAAGAAGGACTCACTGGGCATATCTAGAGAACTAGCAAAATATGAAGATGCATACAAATATGTGGAAACATATGATGAACTGAACAAGCCATCTGAGCGACCCTATAAGGTCAACCCTTACTGTGATTGGACCGTCCCTTAGAAGGAAAACTGCTAGAACCACCCGAACCACGAGGCCTCTTGGCCTCCTTCTCCTCATGCTCCTGTATACGGATCATCTCTAGCCACCGAGCACTATTAACTACCTCATCAAACTTAGCACATGCTACATTCCTAGAGTCATAATGAAATGCAACTGATGGTTGAGGCCATTAATGAACCTCCTAATCCTCTCCCTCTTGGTAGGTACAAACCAAACTCTATGATGAGCAAAACCTCATCTCATAATGGGTCACAAACATGCCCTCCTGACCTAGCTGCTAGAATTGCATGCGTGGATCTTCCCGGCGGGTCTATGGCACAAACTTCTCCAAGAATAAGACATAGAACTCATGCCATGAAAGTGGCACAACACCGACTAGCCTGCTCCTATCATAAGTCTCCTGCCATCTGAAGGTTCCCCCTGTCAGTTGAAAGTAGTAAATGCAACCCCACTAGTCTCCAAAATATCTATTGTGCAAAGAATCCGCTGGGATATATACTAGAAATCCCGAGCATCCTCTAACTCAGCTCCTTTGAATGATGGAGGCATGAGCCTCCCAAATCTCTCTATCCTCTTCTGCTCCTCATTAGTCATAATGGGACCCACTTGAGCCTGAGAAATTGTAACCGACTGGGCTGGTAGTACCCTCGGTATATGAAGTCCTTGCACTACCTGCTTTGGAGTACGAGTGGCGGGATTATGAGTACCTCCCCCGGCCTGAGAAGTGGCTGGTACGGCCTGAGCTGAAATTACCTGAGCAAGGCCAGTGCACACAATCAATATTTGAGCCAAAGCCTCTTGAAAGCCTAGAATCCCAATAAGCATAGTTGGTGCCTAAGATGGTCCCACCGGCTCAACTATATCTAGAATCCGCTACTAAGGAATTGGTGGGTCTACAGGTGCTTCTCTAACATCTGTACAAGATGCACCTCAGCCTCTACCGCAACGCCGGCCTCTACCACAAACCTGACCTCTCGTGGCCCTAATTGGTGGTAATGGTGGTTGTACACCTGATCCGGTAGCATGTGTCCTCACTATCTATAAGAGAATAGGTAACAAAAGTTTAGTTCCTCGAATCAACTAATTCTCACAACAAGAATGCAAGAAAGTGAAAGTTTCATAAGGGTTTGGTAGCCTCTCAAAGATAAGTACAGACGTATCCATGCTAATACACAATACTCTACTAAACCTGCTCATGACTCGTGAGATCTATGTAACCTAGGCTTTGATATCAACTTATCATAACCTAAAATCTCACATGCCGTGATGGCGCCTATCTCAATTCTAGGCAAGCCAACAACCAAAAAAAATCACAAAATTCATTAAGCTTGAAAACATAATAATAAATTACAAGTATAATCCCATAAATACTGATACAAATATTGTGTGTCAATACCATACACTCCCAAAACCTGGTGTCACTAAGTACATGGGCATCTAAGTGACAACATGAGCCGACCGATAAAACATTATCTAGAAATATTGAATAGCACATATAACTAAAAGGAAAGAGAGTGAAGGTTTATGGACGCCAATGCAACTTCCTTGATAGTTTCCAACAAATAAATCTCCAAAATCGAGCAGTCGCCATATCCGGAAGTACCTTGATTTGCACACGAAGTGTAGAGTATAGTATGAGTACAACTGACTCAATATACTCAATAAGTAACAAGTCTAACCTCTGGGCTAAAAGTAGTTACCAGCTTAACAGGTACAGTCCAATTATAGAAATAATAGTATAGAAATGTAGGCATGCTTAAAGTTCAAAAGTTAAACTCAATACAAGTAAAAATAGATCAAAATTTGAGTGATATGAGAAATATGACTTCTCTATATCTACATTCAAATGTACATGTCGTATGTGATGCAACATAATGAAAGCCTCGTGTACTCACACTCTTAGAGTACTCAATCACTTAGTATTGTGTAGGGCAAATCCAACCCTCAATATTAATAGTAACTAACAGTCAGTCACTCAGTAATGTATAGGGAAAATCCAACCAAAATATAAATGTTTAAGGAAAATCCAGCCCAGGGTAGATCCAGCCTAAATATAAATAGCAATTGCTCTCACTGTGTGTGTGTATACTCCGAAGGGGCAGATCTATCCAAGTGCTATAATAAGCTAGATCCAGGCATACATCAATAAAATATGCTGCGACATGCAGCTTGATCCTATAAATATCACTCACAATCAAACCCTCGTCCTCACTCAGTCATTAACCTCTCCAGTCACTCGGGCTCATAATGTCATGAAAATTAGCCCGACATGATGGTATGATGTATCAATGAATGACAACAGAGACTGAGATATAATATGAAAATGATAGATGTGACTGAGTACAAAATTGTAAATTAAACAAGTAATTCAACAACAACACAACCTCTGTAGGTCCTAAAAATATCGGCATATAGTCTAAGCATGATTTTAACATGAGCCTCAGCTCAATTTCTCTAACACGTGGAGGATATGTGGATGATGACACGATTATTTGATTATACAACTACGGAATCAATTAAATCACAATTTCTATGGTGAATGCGCACACGCCCATCACCTAGCATGTGCGTCACCTCCAAACCAATGACATAACATGTAATTCGGGGATTTATACCCTCAGAACCAAGTTTAGAAATATTGCTTACCTCAAGTTGTGCAAATTTTTACTCAAATATGCTCTTGCCTCGCGAATTGGCCTCCGAATGCCTCGACTCATGTCATAAATAATTTGACAAAATCAATACAAAGTATAGGAATCAATTCCTTAGTAAAATGCTAAGTTTCCAAATAAAATCTGAAAGTCAACTCAAAAGTCAATAGTGTGGCCCACATCTCAGAACCTGACAAAAATTAAAAATATGAACGTCCATTCGACCACGAGCCCAACCATACCAAATTTTCCAAATTCCAACATCAAATCGGCCTCCAAATCCTAAATTTTTGTTTTCAAATCCCTAGTCCAATATTGCTAATTTACACCTTAAAATCACATAAACTAGGGGGAAATTCAATGATAATTCAATAGTATTGACTAAAAATGGTCACAAGTGATTTACCTCAAGAATTCCCGTGAAATCTCGCTCAGAAATTGCCCAAAAATGTGTTTGGAAAGTCCAACAATGAGAAAAATCTCGTACCCCTTCTAAATGTATAATGTCCAAAGGTTTCGCTTTTGGGGTCCAAAAACTCGCTTATACGGTACGACTTTTGGGGTTAAAATTTTACATCTGTGGAAGTCACATAAGAGCCAGCCTACCACTTTTGCGGTCCCAATCCCATTCCTCGGGGTGTGCTTCTACGCAAGGCCATCCACTTCTGCAAACCAACTGTTCCAGGCCTCTTCTGCTTTTGCGACCAGCCTTCCGCATCTGCGACCACGCAGGTGCAGAAATTCCCTCGCACCTACGACCACTGCACACCTCCTTCCAGGCAGTTTCTGCACTACCAGGTTTACTTCTGTGAGCTTGCACCGTGATCATAACAGCGCACATGCGACCACACCAGACCCCGGTGTACTACACCAGTCCTTTAATTCCAAACTTGATCAGTTAACCATCTGAACTCCACCCGATGCCCCTAGACCTCAACCAAATATACCAACAAGTCCTAAAATATAATACAAACTTAGTCAATGCCTCAAATTACATTAAACAACATTAAAACATGAATCGCACCCCAATTCAAGCCTAATAAAAACTAACAAATTCAACTTCTATGATCGATGCTGAAACCTATCAAATCAATTTTGATTGACGTCAAATTTTATACAAAAGTCATAATTGACATAAGGACCTATTAAAATTTCTGAAACTAAAATAAGAGTTCGATAACCACAAAGTCAACTCGCGGTTAAACTTCTAAATTTTCAAAACTTCTAATTTTCCAACTTTTGCCGTTTCAAGCCAAATTCGACTGCGGACTTCTAAATAATTATTTGGACACACTCCTAAGTCCAAAATCACCATAAAGAGCTACTAAAATCATCAAAATTCTATTCTGGAGTCGTTTATACATAAGTCATCATCCGGTCAATTATTTCAACGTAAGCTTTTAATCTTGAAACTAAGTATCTCAATTCATTCTGAAACATCTTCGACAAGTCACATAATCAAAATAGAGCATAAAATGAGCAACAAATAGGGGGATCGGGGCTGTAATACTCAAAATGACCGGCCAGGTCATTATATTTAGCCATTAAGAAGAGCCTCATTTCCAGAGATGTAGTCTTTAATAAGATCATTTTTCCCTTTGAAGGCAGCATGAATGCATCTTCTTAACCTTATGTTTCCCATTTAGTACCCTTAATTGAGTCCTTACATGAACAATCTTTCGTGACACAAACATTGCACAACACTTGTCTAATGTTCTGACTGATCAAAGGACTTCTGATATCACACACAACTCTATGTCACTTGCATCTATTATTTTCCCATCACCTTCTATGGTACCTATGTCTTCATTGCCTTATTGACCTTTATACTGAGCAATCCTCTACAGAACCTTTACAATGGAGACAATGTTAAATAACATATAGGCCACTTAGTTATTTACAAGATTATGTACATTCTCTTCCCAGCCTTAAACGAAATTTTGTTTCCCTTAATGCTTTGTTTTCTATGAATCACCACATTGCCTCTGATCTAGTAACTCATAATAGTCAGGTTCTTATGAGAAATATTTGTCATGATAGGGAACCATCATCATATGAGGAGGCAGTTAGTGCCCCAACATGGCAAGTTGTAATGACACAAGAGTTTGAAGCATTACATTCCAATCAGACCTGGGACCTGGATCCATTGCCATATGGGAAGTAGGCAATAGGTTGCAAATAGGTCTACAAGGTGAAGCATAAAGCTGATGGAAGCATTGAAAGGTTTAAAGCTAGATTGGTTGTCACAACTTACACTCAGCAGGCAGGAGATTACATTGAAACTTTTTCACCAGTGGTCAAGATGACAACAGTGAGAGCATTAAACCATTAGATCTAACATCTGCTTCACATTCTATGAACAAATATGATGGTGCCATTATATCCCAAAGGAAGTTTGTGCTGGACTATTTAAAAGAATACAATTGCTTGGATCACAGTTCTTGTTCCTCACCATTAGATCCCCCTATAATGTTAAATGACAAGGAAGGAAACATTCTGCAAGATCTTAATTATTATAGAAAGATGGTGGGTAAGCTGAATTTCCTAACTAATACTAGGTTAGATATGCATATTGTGTTCAATACTTGAGCTAGTTCATGCAAGAGCCCAGAGAGCCTCATTTAAAGGCAGTAATTCACCTGCTCAAATACCTAAAAAATGATCCTACTCTAGGGATTTTCATGTCAAAAGATGCAAATCACACAGATAGATCCTATTGTGACTCTGACTGGGCAGCCTACCCAGACTCTAGGAGATCTATTATAGGTTATCTGGTCCTTCTAGTCAATAGACCTATCAGTTGGAAGTCTAAGAAACAAGAGACTATATCTTTGTCCTCTACAGAAGTAGAGTATAGGGATCTGAGGAAAGTAGTGGTGGAATTAGTATGATTGAGTAGATTATATGAAGAGTTGACTGTCCTTTTTTCTATGCTCATCTCAGTATTCTGTGACAGCCAGTCTGCACTCCACATTGCTAGGATTCCAGTATTCCACGAAAGAACCAAACATATAGACAATCAACTAGCAGACATTCTCATTAAGGCTCTGATTGGAATCAAACATAGTGCTACTTAAGCAAGTTAGTTGTGTTTACTACACCTTCAATTTGAGGGGAGGGGGTGTTAACACTAATTATGTAAACTAGTAGAATTAGTATCTTTAGCTTAATGCTCAGTTGGTTAGTATTGTAGTAGCTTGAAGTTGATAGCTGTAGCCAGCTCATTTGTTAGTTAGTTAGTTGGTTATGTTTTGTTACATCTTTTATATAGTGGGTACTCCACTCGGAATTTAATCAGAGAAATAGATTCTAGAAGATTCACTTATCCTTCTTCCTTCTTCTCTCTCCATTCCCTTTTCTCATGGTGTAGAGGTCAAGCTCTCATCACCATTAAAGCTGAACTGAAGATCGAACTACTATTCCATTGACAAATCTGCATATTCTGTAGCTGAATTGGAATTCTTTTGAACTTTATGGAGATAATTTTGGTTTTTGATTGGAAGATACACATCCCTCCATTTTAATTGCGACTATGGTTGATTTTATTAAATTGAAGTTGACATGCTTCACTATAAAAAATTAAAAAAAAAATATTGATTTCATTTTTATGTACTAATAATGTAGTCTAATGAAAAAAAATATTTAGATAGCCACATCTAAGTTAGCTATATTTTTTGCTTTTAAATCAAGAGAGAAACAGGTAAATAAAGAAGAAATTTTTAGACCACAATGCAAATTTTTCATCATCCTCCTACATTCTGTACAGTAACAAGATTCTAACCTTTCTCTTGAACTTTTTTATTTTAACTTTCTCCCGATCGTGTACCTTTGTGTTGGTAATAACCAATTAACATTGAGGAACCTTTAGTATTAACTACAAAGTTTTTAAAGACAAAGGTAGAGTAGTCTAGAATAATTATAATCTATTTGGAAGTCCTTACACAATCAATTTGGGTCATGTATATTCTCAAATAAATTTTAAATCATTTTCATAATTGAAGTGAATAATAAGGAGAGGCTTAAGAAAATTCCACTCACAAAGATCTTTTTTTCAGATTCAATATCAGCATGTCCCTCCTAACTTTTGGACCGCACGCGTGAAAATTTGTAAAAAGTTCCAACTTGAAAGGGAAGAAAAACAAACAAGAAGCTGAAAATAGCAGCCCATACATGAGAGTTTACCAATTGTAATAGTTGTGATAATTTCCATTGTCCATCTTTCCCTTTCTCTTTTCTTATTCCTGAGTATTTGTAGTAATACTAATAAAGATAACTCATAACGAGAAAAAAAAATATAGAGTGTTTAGGCTATGGGTGCTTAAACCAAACCAGCAAACTAAAATGGACGAATAAATCGAGTCAAACCGACTTTATTTGATTTGGTCTGACATTAACAAAAGAAAAGTCAAACTGAACCAAACCGAATTTTCTAGCATTGTGGGAATTTTTCAGCATCCTCCTACATTATGCACTCTAACAAGATTCTAACCTTTCTCTTGAACTTTCTTATTTCAACTTTCTCCTGATCGTGCACCTTTGTGTTGGAAATAGTCAATTAACATGGAGGATCCTTTAGTATTAACTACAAAGTTTTTTAAGGCAAAGGTAGAGTAGTCAAGAACAATTATAATTTATTTGGAAGTCCTTACACAGTCAAATTGGGTCATGTATATTCTCAAACAACTTTTAAATCATTTTCATAATTTAAGTGAATAATAAGGAGATGCTTAAGAAAAATTCCACTCATAAAGATCTGTTTTTCAGATTCAATATCAGCATATCCCTCCTAACTCTTGGCCCCCACGCATGAAAATTTGCAAAAAGGTCCAGCTTGAAAGGGAAGAAAAAATAAATAAGAAGCTGAAAATAGCAGACCATACATATGAGAGTTTACCACTTGTAATAGTTGTGAGAATTTTCATGGTCCGCCTTCCCCTTTCTCTTTTCTTGTTCTTAAATATTTTTAGTAATACTAATAATGATAAATTATAACAAGAAAAAAGAAAATACAGAGTGGTTAGGCTATGCATGCTTAAACCAAACCAGCAAACTAAATTGGATGAATAAATCGAGTCAAACTGAATTTATATGATTTGGTTTGACATTAACAAAATAAAGGTCAAACTAAACCAAACCAAATTAACATCACGTATATATTGATTTCAAAAATTTTATACACAAAAATATTCGTTATAATCTAATTTGTAAATACTTTTCAAAATACTGCATAGTTTTTTATTTTTTGACATAGTTACAAGTTTTGGCTTATATGTTTGAAAAATCCAACGGGTCTGTTACTCTGTTAGCTAGCAGGAAGATCAAAGTGACGATGGTCTATAGCTTTGTTGTATTAGAACTTCTTTTTCTATCCTCTTAAAATCATATTCAGATTTTCTTAGATGTGTTAATTGTCATTGCACAAAATATAGCCTGTAATTTATCGGATGGGTCGGCTAATTTCTGCTTATTTTTTCAAAATTAGAATTACAAAAGCTTTCAACTTTTTATTGTTGTGAAACAACAGACAATCTAGATTTTCTTATTTGCTTCAAACATTTAGCGGCACTTTCTGTTAAGAGTAACAAAACTTAAAGCAAGAGTTATACTTAGTATTATTTATAAGTTGGTTAGTTAGTTAAGTAAGTACTTAGTGGAGAGGATTTAGTTGGTGACAGCTAAGAATAGATGGTGTATATATTAGTCACGTGTACTTCATTTTCTTTTTTGAGCTTCAATAAAAGAGTTCCACAACAGAGTTTTCCTCCTCTCTTCTCATTCTATCTCTGCATGTCATCTTCTTCATCTCTCTTTCTCTTAGTTCTTCATGGTATCAGAGCAATAAGATATAGATTTTAGCTCATAATCGATTCGATCTAACATCTGCTTCACATTCTATGAATTTTCTTCTCAAATTCGAGTTTTTTGTTCAATTTCTTCATCGAAACTCTAATCTGCTCAACAATAGCGGTAGATGATTTGAATTTAATAAATACATCTACTACAACCGATAATTCTCAAATCTCATCTGATGATGAATTTGAAGAAGGAGTTACAGTCGCTGCTACTCATCCTCTGTATCTTGCTCCTGCAGGTATCAGTGGAACTTCTTTCATCTCTTTTCAACTCACCGGTATAGACAACTCCCTGTTGTGGTATCGATCTATGAGAATTTCTTTGCTCGATTGGAACAAGCTCGAAATTATGGATGGCATATGGAAAAAGGAACGATTACGTGAAAACTATTGGTATCAGTGGGAAAGGTGCAATGCAATTGTGCTTTCATGGTTAATGAATGTATTTTCTCCCAACCTAATCAGTGGAATCGCCTATACCACCAATGCACATGCAATATAGATAGATCTACAAGAGAGATTTGATAAGATAAATTATACTTTATGTTACAATTTGCACAGAGAAATTGCTACTGTCAGTCAAGGTACCTTCTCTGTTTTTGTATACTATTCCAAGCTTAAAGATCTTTGGGATGAAGCTATGGCACTAGAGCCTAGTCCAAGTTGTGCCTGTGTTTAAGTCTAGGGATTTCATTGGGCATTTGCACAAACAGAAACTTTATCAATTTTTTATGGGCTTGAATTAGTCCTATTCACAAGCATGAAACTAAATATTTTTGATGAAGCCAGTAACCTCTGTAAATCAAGCTTATGCTATGCTAGTTAGTGATGAAAGTCAAAGAGTTGTCGCAGCCGCATCTGACATTCTACGTCATATACCTAATATACATGCTACTCACTATGAATCTACAATATTTTATAGTTCAAAACCAAATGGAGGTCAGAATTTCAGAAAACATTATAACATACAGTGTGAGTTAGCTTAAGGAACATAGCAAAGAGAATTGCTATAAGATCATTGGCTATCCACCTGACTACAAATACAAGAAGAAAGCGGGAGCACCTACCATTGCCAGTAATGCTTACAATGTGTTTTCTGAGACTAACAATGTTGTAAAGAATTCCACACCTCAAATGTGTGTGACTACAGGCTGTATTCCAGAAGTATCTCACATGCACACTACAGAGAGCAATACTGTAGGTAATGCTGCAACTTCATCTGCATCAATGAATTAGGAACTTCCACGTGCTCCATTAACTCTTACTAGTGACCATTATGATCAAATACTTCAATTTCTCAACAAGGCATCATGTTCTTCATATATTGCCAATGATGCAGGTATAAGTACTTCATTCTTAGCTACTGATAATATTCAAGAGTGGATTATTGACACAGGTACAACTGATAATATGGTCTCTGATCTTAGCATGTTAACCTCATTTAATATAGTTGATCCTCCTTACTCTAAGAAGGTATTCTAACCTAATGGTGATGTTTCATATATTAAGCATGTTGGTACTAGCGCTATCTCAGACAAAAGTGTTATAAAAAAGTGATTCATATACCACAATTCAGGTTTAACTTGATGTCTGTATCAAAGATAATTAAAGAGCTACATTATTTTAAGATCTCTTCAATGGGGAGGGGGGTTAAGGCGATTGGTAAAGAAGATAAAGGTCTCTACATATTACCCTCTTAGATATCTTTAACTGTCAATAAGCATATTGCAGAAACATCACCAACAGCCATACAGAATAAGGATATGTTCAATAAGAGAACACCTACAAATGTGGATCTCAAGCTATGGCACAAAAGACTTGGTCATGTGTCTTCCTCAATTCTAAATAAATTATTTTCAATAAAGCAGGAGAGCTGCATTTCTGTTGTAAAAGACTATGTTATTTGTCCCTGTGCTTGACTGACTAGACTATATTTTCCTAGTAGTACAAATAAAACTGCAGTCTTTTGACTTACTATATTTGGATGTATGGGGATCCTATAACACTGCAACTATTGATGGTAATAGATACTTCTTAACTGTAGTGGATGACTACTCTAGAATGACTTGAATTTTTTCTCTTAAAACTCAAATAAGATGTATGTGTCGTCCTACATGATTACTTGATGTATGTGAAAACTCAGTTTGAAAAATAGGTTAAGTGTGTTAGGACTGATAATGAATATAAATTTGTTAATTCTGTCTGTCATACTTTGTTCGACAACCTTGGCATTATCCATCGAAGAACCTGTGTTTATACTCCTCAGCAAAATGGAGTTGCTGAGAGAAAACATAGGCATATTTTAGAAGTATGTATAGCTCTAAAGTTTTAAGGTTGCATTCCTTTAGAGTTTTGGGGGTATTGTATGTTGATAATTGTTTATCCCATCAACAAGATTCCATCCTCGTAGCTAGGTCACAAATCTTCTTATGAGTTATTATACAGGAAGAAGCCTTTTCTTGAACATCTTAGGATCCTAGGTTTCCTGTGCTATGCCAAGATTGTCAATGAGACTGATAAGCTTCAACCAAAAACTATTGTTGTTGTTCACATGGGCTATTCTTCTTCACATAATTGATACATTCTTTTTAACTTGTCAACTAACTCTTTTTTTATTAACAAAGATGTAACATTCAGGGAGGATATCTTTCCATTTCAGCAGTTCTCCACCCATTTAGTACTTCATACTACGGTATATATAAGATCCATCTATATAGATATTATCATCAAGATTCCATCCTCGTAGCTAGGTCACAAGTCTTCTTATGAGTTATTATACAAGAAAAAGCCTTTGCTCGAACATCTTAGGGTCCTATGTTGCCTGTGCTATGCCAAGATTGTCAATGAGACTGATAAGCTTCAACCAAAAACGATTATTGTTGTTCACATGGGCTATTCTTCTTCACATAATTGATACATTCTTTTTAACTTGTAAACTAACTCTTTTTTTGTTAATAGAGATGTAACATTCATATAGGATATCTTTCCATTTCAATAGTTCTCCACCCATTTGGTACTTCATTCTATGATAAGATCCATCTATATAGATATAATCATCTACACAAATAGTATGTGTTCCCTGATACATGTTCTTCTACCTTACCACATATTACTGAGCAATGGTATGCTCAAGATGCTTCAGCAGGATCCAACCGGAACTCTACTGCCATGACTCTTCAGTCTTACCATATACAACCTCTTCCTCTCCTAGCATCACTGAATCAAGTGCAAGCTCATTACCAACTGTTGCACCACCAGGTCTTGGTGTCTCTTAAGTTGGTTCTCCTGGCCTTCGGAGATCAGCAAGAGACAAGCATATACCATTATGGATGAAGAACTTTGTTTCTCTTCATCCCAATCAACACACTCCTTATGTCCTGACAACTTATATGTACTATGATCACTTGTCTCCTATTATCAGGCTTTCATTGCCTCTTCCTCTTCTGAGGTTGAGCCTGTTTCTTATGCTGAAGCAATCAAGACCACAGTTGGGTAGCTGCTATGAAATCAGAGATTGTTACATTAGAGAATAATCATACATGGGATGTCGTAACTTTACCTCATGTTAAGAAACTCATTGGATGTAAATGGGTATACAAGATAAAGTATAAGGCATCTGGTGAAATTGACAGATTCAACACCAGGATTGTTGCTAAAGGCCATAACTAGAGAGAAGGCATTGACTATCATGAGCCTTTCTCTCCTGTCGTCAAGATGGTTACAGTCAGAACAATTATTTCCATTGCTGATGTGCAATACTGGCACATTCATCAAATGGATATGTCAACTGCATTTTCTCCAATGTGATATTCATGATGAGATCTATATAGACCTGCGTTAGAGCTTTGTGAATCAGGGGAGAAGCAGGTATATAGACTCATCAAATCCCTATATGGTCTCAAGTAGGACCCTAGACAATGAAATGCAAAGCTTTTAGAAGTTGCGTTACAGTTTGGTTTCACTCAGAGTCAACATGACCATTCTATGTTCATAGAAGGATCAGGAGATGACCTTGAACTCGTCCTAGTCTATGTCATATGCTAGTTATCGGAAACAATCTAGCATTGATTAAAGAAGCCAAGATACTTCTTAGAGATTGAATTTTCTAGGTCCAAGCAGGGAGTCCTAATGCACCAGAGTAAATACACTCTAGAGCTTATCTCTGAGCTAGGACTGGGAGAAGCCAACAACTACACCACTTGAAACAAAGGCAAGGCTCACTATAAAAGAGTTTGATAATCACCTGGCTAGTCTAAGCCAAAGGGAGGATGAGTTTCTATCTGATGCAAGCTCTTATTAGAGGCTTATAGGCAAGCTACTCTATTTAACCATAACAAGATCAGACATTACATTCAGTGTGCAAACCTTAAGGCAATTTCTACATCAACCAAAGAAATCACATCGTGAAGCTGCCCTAAGAGTGGTCAAGCATGTAAAAAATCATCCTGGACAAGGAGTACTTCTTTCAAGTAAAGCAGACAAAAGGATCACAACCTACTGTGATGCTGATTGGGCAACCTATCCACATTCTCGCAAATCTGTAACGGGCTTTATTGTCAAGTTTAGTGATTCACTAATATCTTGAAAATCTAAAAAACAAAGCACAATATCTAGAAGTTCAGCTGTGTCAGAATATAGTAGCCTAGCCTCTACAAATGCAGACTTAACATGGATTTTGGGATTGTTCAAAGAAGTTAGAATAGAGGTGAAACTTCCAGTTGAGGTTCACATTGAAAAGAAAGCAACAATGCAAATAATGTTCCATGAGAGAACCAAACATATGGAGATTGACTGCACTTTGTAAGAGAAAAAATACAAAAGGGGTTGATAAGAACTGAGTACATTCCCACCAAAGAGCAACCAGCAGATTGCTAACCAAAGGACTAAGCAGAGGTCAACACGAATATCTTTGTTCCAAGCTAAGGATGCTTAATGTGTTAGCACCACCTAGCTTGAGGGAGAGTGTTAAGAGCAACAAAATTTAAAGCAAGAGTTGTGCTTTGTATTATTTATAAGTTGGTTAGTCACCTAAGTAAGTAGTTAGTGGATAGATTAGTTAGTTGGTGACAACTAAGCATAGACGGTGTATATATTAGTCACGTGTACTTCATTTTCTTTTTTGAGCTTCAATGAAACAGTTCCACGATAGAATCTTCCTGCACTCTTCTCATTCTATCTCTGCATGTCTATCTCCTTCATCTCTGTTTCTCTTAGTTCTTCACTTTCACCTAGCAGGACACAACAATTAAAATTTAACAGTCTTACAAATTTTTCTAGGACATCACATCACCATAAGATTTACTTGTATGTTATAGGCTTTGAATGATCACCTTTTAGCATCTCTCATGCACAATAATATTGGGAAAAAACTAAGGTACCGAAAAAAATTGAAACCAAAATTAGACGTCGATTTATGTTAGTTTGATTTAATTTATAAATTTAACAAATCGACATAGTTGATCTGATTTTATTTTAGAAAAAAATCGAGTCAAGATGACCTATATACACCCCGAGATCCTAGTTGAGGCCTTTAAACGGGCAGTTGGAGATCACCACTCACCATTATGGCCCTCATATAGCCATATTGCTAGCGAAATGGAGGAGATTCGCTGGTAGTTTCCTCCACAGAGTTCTCTTAAATCTTTTTTGGTTGTAGTTTATAAAGATAATTAGTGTAGCGTTTTCAAGTAATTATAGAAGCAAGGTGCTGTGGTCTGCGGATAAAAAAATATAAACAACTAGCTGTAGCAAAATTAACTTACTCTCTGGGAAAAATTGTGTTCTCCTTCAGAAAAATGAATGACGCTTTGATTTTCTTTTGTCTACTCTAAAAATATGCTAGGAACTCAAATTAAAAAGCGGCTTAAGTGTTCTATGATGGGATGATCTTGATTTTTTGAGTTAGTTTACTCTATGTGCAGAACTTCAAGTTTAACAAGTATTATTTCACGTTTGCTCCACAGGAAACACTTTCAATTTTAAAACTTAAAAGTTTGCCCATTAGATAAGCGAAGGTAAAAAATTCTTGATTACCCATTTTTTAAGGTTATTGGGTGTAATTTTTTATTTAAAGTTTCATTGGTGTTTTTAGGCTTTGAAATAGTGCACCGAAACCATGGTGAGTGAGTTATGCTCTCGTGATTTATAATTTTCAATTAATATAATCATGTGATACGCATGTTTCCCGAGAGGATGAAAACAACTTCGCTGTCATCCTAGCTGCTTGCTGCTGCTTTGATTTGGATTTTGGAGGACCAGCTAATAATTAGTCATCTTGTGTTGCTATGGTCCTTACCAGTTTATTGGTAGGTCCTGCTAAAATATCCTCCAACGGCTTTTCCCTTGAATAACTCCATCGTTTCATTTTGGGTACCACTATTTGATTTGACACAAAATTAAATTAAAAAAAAAAAAAGATTTAATGTAATTTTAAACATGACATGACTAGTTGTAAAAGTATGTAAATAGGAGTAAAGCGAGAAGCTTAATTAGTTAAGAACATTTTCAAATATAAAAAGGTGTAACTCTTTTTTAAACAAGCTAAAAAAGAAAAAAGATTCAATATAAAATAGAATAGAGGAAGTATAAGTAGTACTTTCCTATTTTCATTTTATATGACATTTTGACCTTTTAATATATTCTTTAAAAACGGATATTTTTCTATATTTAAAAGCTTGTAGATTTTAGATTTTATATCATACTCTTAATTACATGCCTTTTCAACCTAGAAGTGTCATGGAATGTTTAAAATCACAAATTCCAACAGTTTTTTGGTATGTGCGAAAAAAAGGTCCTTTTTTTTCAAACTCCATATCCAAAAAAAATACTGCTATATAAAATGAAACACCAGTTTGATCACTTCCAGTTTTCGTCGAAACATTTGAATTGAAAACGACAATTAATTAAGCAAGCGAAAGACTTCGTCATTTGGGTTCCCTGTACAATTAATTGATAGGGTTTTTTACCTAGCTATACTATAATAAAAACCTATTTACTACTTTTATTTAGATTCCTTATTAATTACTTTATATACCTATATTTACTAGTTTTATATAAAAACTTAATAAATAAATAAATAAAATATACCTTAAATAGTGGGTATCAGTTACACAAAATATCCTACATTTAAGGTACCCAAAATCAATACTTACCCAAATCCCTTCACCGTAAGAAACTCACCCCAAAATCATCACCCCTCTTTGCAATTACTAAATCCCTTCACCGTAAGAGATCCACCCCAAAATCATCACCTTTGTTTGCAATTACCAAATCCCTTCACCGTAAGAGATCCACTCCAAAATCGTGCTCTTGCAAACGATTAAGAATATAACTTGTAGTTTATATCTCAATTTTGAGGGAGATTGGTTAAGTTTAGAATTGTTTTTAGGTAAAATTTTATATTGAAACTCGAAGAAGAAAAGTTTCTTAATTATATCACCATTGTATTATAATTATATCATATTTGTTTCATAATTGTATCACAACTGTATCAAAGTTGTATTTAATTTGTATTTGATATATCAATACCTTAAATAATACCTAATACTAATATAATTATAATACAATATTGTTTCAGAAGTTATGTTTAGATTTGTGATTGAAACTTGAAGAAGATGAGCAGAAACAGAATTGTATCACGATTGTATCATAATTTTATTTGTATTATAATTGTTGTAAAAATTGTATCACAAATGTATGATAATTGTATATGTCGATGAGCAATTGTAAGTTATGAGCTATTATCCTATTAAACAACTGAAGCAAGGTTAGTAGCTTCTTGCTGAAGACGTGCAACTATTGAAGAGAGAGAGAGAAGAGGAGATGTGCGTATTGAAAAAATTAGGAAGCATGAAATGAGGAGAAGTGTGAAAAAAAAAGGAAATGATATAATTAAATCCCTTAATTAAAGGGATTAATAATGGGATGAGAGATTTTTAAGGGAGGAATATATACAATTTGTAAGAAAAACCTAGATACTTTTTGAAAACTACAAAACCTAGAGAAAATAAATTTATAAGTTCCTATCATAATATATGTAGGAAAAACTCCGAAAATACACCTTTCATTTTAATTTTGAATAACGAAGATATGATAGCGATCTTGTTAATATGCTAATGTTAAAATGGAGTGTGATTCCACCCAAAGAAATGAATATGCAAATTTACGCATTCTAAAGCAACCAAAATATGAAAGATAGGACATTGACATTAAGCAACTGTAGTCGCTAGCAACTGTAGTCTTTGTGTAATTATAATACTAGTCGAATAGAGTCTGAATGGTTAGTTTTAGAACTAAAGAAGTAAGAACTTAGTGATCCATGCCTGAATAATGGGAAATAATCACTCCAATCTACTTTAATTGATTTTTTTTATTGTTTTCATGCATATTAAAAAATTTATATTTTAACATTAATTAATAATAAAATTAATCATATTAATCTTAATTTGTTCATTAAAAATACAATAAATACTATTAAGCTCTTTACTCGAATGACAACTTTAAAAAAAAAAAAAAAAATCTTTCTTGATATCTGAAATATTAAATATTGCAGGCCAAAAAAAGCCAAAAAATCAATTAAAATGTACGGTGGAAGTAACATTCAATGCGAGCCTTTTCGATTCTCTGTTAGTTGAGAAAATTACTTACACTTGTAGAATGTGTGGAATCGGCAAACGGATACATCTCAAACCCACTTTCGATTAATGCCAAAGGTCCACAGTATTTTATTTAAAGACTAGGATGCATCTGCAATTATTATTGACGATAAAAAATTCCACTTAAAGAAATAGAATAGCAGAGATGCATATCAACTATGTACAGAACAACGAAACGAAATTGAAAAGGAAAAAACTGATAAATAAATATGTATACGGGTAAAATCGGAGATGGAGCATACCCAGATTTTTTGGTGGAAAAAAATGGAAGAAGGTCATAGACGCATGAGATCGAAATCGAGGCCGTGAATCTTTTGTATCGAGACTCATGAAAGAAGGACGATGTGTTCATCACCGGACACGATAAAGCAACGCTTCCCGCCCAGAATGAGTTCTAAAATCTCGAAAAATACGGTAAATAGTTACACACGACGGATAAAGGATCGTGATATTTTTACCTGACCGGATATCACAGAGCAGATCTCGCTCGATATCGGTTACGAATTAGTAACTAACGGGAAAGGAAGATTTTTACCTTTTTTAGGCTTGTACTAGGGATAAAACTCTCTTACTATATAAAGGGAAGGTTCTTTCTTTTGACAAACACATTATAACACGAAAATCAAGGCAATACAAATTCATTCGATTGCAGAAGCTCTTACTTAACTGTTTGTGTTTCCTCCAATTTGGGTTCGAACCAAGGGTCCGATCAAGGGCAAAACTATCGTTCAATTTGGACTTGAGCTAGGCTGTAATATCAATATTGGTTCGAGCGTTCATTTTATCTTTAACTCGTATACCTATTATTCTTGATTATTTGTATTGAATCAATCCACATATCCTTAAAATCGCGTACAAATTTAATTATTATCTAATATTACGGTAAAACAGTTTGGCGCCCAGCGTGGGGCTAAGGATTACAGTGGTGATGCGATACAATTCTTCATAACGCACTATATTTTAAGCTTGTTCTCTGAAGTGTTAATTTCAGGTCAGCTTAAAAATGTCAAATCCTCAGTCCGCCCACTTAAACATTGACGCAGAGTCTGGCCATCATGGAAAAAATAATAAATCCGGTACATATCAAAGAGGTGCCTCCTACTGATCCCAACGGTGTCATGACCCAAAATTCACTAAGGGTCGCGATGGCGCCGGACACTGCTGTCAGGCAAGCCAACCAAATTACTTGATGAAGTTCTCATTTTTAACAATCTTGAAAACTAAGATTTTCCTTTAAGTTTTCATAAATAAAAATATAATTGCTTCAATTCAAATTAAATAATAAGCAATTAATACAAAATATTTCAAAATCATCCCAGAACCCAGTGTCACAAGTGCATGAGCATTTTCTAAGAAGAAAATAAAAATACAACAACTGTCTGGGATACAATATTGGGTAGAAAATAATTACAAAAAACTTGAGGAGACTCTGTTGGCTGCGGGTCGCCTCGAGAAGTGCAACTCACCTAAGTCTCCGTATCAACCATACTGCTACGCCCAGTAGGCCTTTAGAGATTCAAGAACGCGCTCAAACCTCCAATTCGGAGCCGAGCGATCCAAAACTATTCAAATAGGGTAAAAACTAGTCAATACATGCTCAAAAGTTCATATTCTAATAATTAAACCAATTTTCCAACCCTAAATGCAAAGTTCCTAAAATTCACCCCCGGGCTCACGTGCCCGGATTCCGGGAATGTTTGAAGAAAATTATTACCCATAACCTAAGGATCAAGAATATATGATTTTTACTCCATTCCCTAACAAATTTCGTGGTTAAATCTTGTTTTTACCAAATTCTAGGTTTTTTATCTAAAACCCTTGATTTCCCCAAATTTTCATATGTTAATCTACCCCTAATCTATGTATTTAACTTAAGATGTGTAGAAATTACTTACCTCTTTGATGGTGATGGAATCCCTCTTCAAATGCTCTCAAAAATTGCCTAAGGCCAAGTGGGAAATGAGGAAAATGGGCTAAGTCTTGCAATAAAAGCTACTGCACCAGACGCAGAAGTCGCATTTGTGACTCCAGGCTCGCAATTGCGAAGTCGCATTTGCGACAAAAGCTCTGCAAATGTGAAGCCCAGCCTCCCCTGACTTGGTCGCACTTGTGACAGATTCTTTGCAAATGCGAAGAGGACAGCATCGCAAATGCGATGGCCCCCCTCGCAAATGCGATCCCCTACTCAGCAGCCCAGGTTCGCAAATGCGAGCCCCACCCTCGCAAATGCAATACTCCATGCAGTAGCCCAGGTTCGCAAATGCGAGTTCGCAATTGCGACCAATACATCGCAATTGCGATCAGACCAGCACCAGAAATTCCTATTCTTAGCAAATCACTCCGAAGCTATCCCAAATCACACCTGAGCCCCCAGGACTCCAAACCAAACACTCGTACAAGTCTAAAAATATAACACGGACTTTCTCAAAGCCTCAAATCACCTCAACCAACGCTAGAACCATGAATCGCACTCCAATTTAAGCTTAATGAACTTTAAAATTTCAAACTTCTACTTTCGATGTTTAAACCTGTCAGATCACGTCTGATTGACCTCAAATTCTGCACGCAAGTCATATTCGACATTACGGACCTACTTCAACTTCCAGAATCGGATTCCGACCCGGATATCAAAAAGTTTACTTTCGGTCAAACTTCTCAAAAACCTTCAAATTTTTATCTTTAGCCAAATGACTCCAAAATGACCTACGGACCTCCGAATTCACTTCCGATCGTGCTCCCAACTCCAGAATCACCATACAGAGCTTTTCACAGTCTCAAAATCCTAAACGTACATCGATAATACTGAAATGCACTTCAAGTTAAACTTATGAAATTTCTTCTAAAATGCTAACTTCCACAATATGTGCCAAAATGCTCCCGAGTTATCCAAAACCCGAACCGAGCATACGCCCAAGTCTGAAATCATCATATGAACCTGTTGGAACCTTCAAATCCTGATTCCAAGGTCGTTTACTCAAAAATCCAATCCTAGTTAATTCTTTCAAGTTTAAGCTCCCGAAATAAGAATTCTCTTTCCAAATCAAGTCTGAACTTCCCGAAATTCAATTCCTACCACGCGTACAAGTCATAATACCTAAAATGAAGATGCTCATGGCCTCAGACTGCTGAACGATGTGCTAGAGCTCAAAACGACCAGTCGGGTCGTTACATTCTTTCCCACTTAAACATACGTTCGTCCTCGAACGTGCTAGGAACTGTGCTGGGGTTGTCTGGAATTGTTGTTTAACACTTCGAGCACCTACCCGTGCTACCACAACTCAGTTGAGAACATTAGCTCGATCAATTCTGAAGATATTTCCTTTTATTCAAGTAAATAAGCCTTAGAGCCCAATTCCAACATCCGAAATTCTATGTTAGGCTTGTTTCTAACATACACTCATCATATCAATCACTACACGCAGTATCAAGACGTGACTGTATACCTTAGCTGAATTCACACCTTGCACCATTTTACTCATAGGACCACAATAACATTCTCTGATCAATTTAGTCAAAATTCTACGAATCTGATGCTCCCATTGCACTGCATGACATACATAGGTCTTGTTCTAATCCTTACAATACCAACACGACAGATAAGATGTATAAATTCATAACCACTACCGAAACAACAATTCATTGGGTCTATACTCCTGGCAAGAAGTATCACCCCATTCTGAACCAAACAAGGGTCTTAGCTCCTTGATATACTTCATATGCTCAAATTGCACTGATCTCGAATTCAATGATCTCGTCTCACCTAGTACGAACTGCTCAGGCAATAAGCCACCCTGACATGACCAAAAGTCCCATATGATGCTACAATGTGCCAATAGGCTACCATATCAAATGTGATATAAAGGAAAGCTAAACTTGATAAGGAAATTCAACTACACCTCTCGCGAATCATACATGCGACGCGGTCGACTTAATTAAACAAACATCCCGCTCGCGAATCATACATGTGATGCGGGCATATAGCTAATATAAGCTTTCCTCTTAAAATAGGAAACAAAATACATAAAAACAAATACGGGGAACTGTACTTAGGTTCACACTGTTGCGGTGCGCAACCCGATCCGAACAACATAACCATGGCGGCATGCCACCCGATCCACCCATAAAACTCCATAAGGAGATACGCACCGAGCTAGATTGCTCATTTCAATAATATACCGAATATCTGTCATAAGCACACTAAGTGCATAATTCCATCTTGGGGAGACATATAGCACCAGAAGCCACAAAACTCAAGAACAATTTAGGTGCGATATACGATTTGATATCTCAAAAGACATCCTGCTCATATAACACCATCTCTACGCGGAGCCTCAATGCACAAAGAATTCACCAAGCCGTCTCACAACTCACACGGTTCAATACGTCATTACATGAAATAGTTGATGACAAAATAACACCCTGACTACTCTTCCATTAATGAGCGCTGTGTTGAAATGAACATATTTGACCTGATATAGAGCCCATATTTACATTTAAATCCATCCACCAACCTCAAGTCGACCCTGATCGTAACAAACTAGGCCAATAACCCTTCAAAGGTCCATACTAACTTCTGTTTTCTCATAACACATAAGAACAACCATCACAATAGGAGAAATCCTCCGCAGTCCACAACCCAATAAACTGAGTGTCCTCCAGGCATATATTCTCAAATCAACGATATCATCACAACCTTTATACTTGGTTTAAGTCTTTAATCAATCCAGTGACTACCTGCCACACTTATACAATCTTCCTTTGGGATACACTCCTACAACCTACCATAACGAATAATTGGGTCGTACCTCCAAACCACCGGTCACACTAACGCTGAAAAGTGATCAAGAATCATTAACCATGATGCAAAGACCTTTTTACAAAACACCGATCTCAAGTGACGCTGAAGACAATACCAACTTACCTTAAACATCGAACTTCTTTCCTGCTCATCTGAGCCCATGACATCCTTGTCAACACCGAACTGCTACCTTGATCTTCACTTCAAATTCCATATCGCCCACTGCATCCAACATGCCAATATGCGATAGAACTCATTTTTCATCATAGCTTCAGAACCACTATTAGATTAACACTTCATCATATAAAACTTTCCACTTAATCACTTCAGGAGGACCATAGCAACACACAGGTGAATTCTCATGATCGTAGAATATGCAAATCTCTAAGTAGTGGTCTAAACCACCATAGCCCTTCCGGGATCCACCTCTACATAACAGGCCATAACGGCATAATATTCCTCAATAACATCAATTACGGCGGCAGACAGGCCTCTCATGTATCGCCACAAATCACTTGCATAATATGAAGGCACTGATTACTACCACCAATATTCCAATTCAACTATGGCTAATTAGACTACCTTCTTCCAATTTAATTCTCGATAGCCTTAGAAATTATGATAACTCCATTCCACACATAACAAACTCCATCTGCACTCATCCCGAGTGACCTTGAATCAAGAGACCATGCTATCTCAAATCCCACGAAGCATTTCATACCTCTCAATTACTACATCGCAAGCCAAAACATCATAGAACATTCTGTGCCTCTTCTCATAGGCTGCTATCAAGCTTGATTCTTAACTGTACCTATAGGCTCGAAATCATCAGGCATCACATTTTACCCCTTTGAATTCATTAGGACCATCGTTGAGGGCCACCCGCTCTGACTTGGCCGCAAATATAATCAACTCCATAATTATTCTAGCACATGAATACCCTCTTGACAAAACACCTGGCAGAATTACTTCCCTTGGAACCCGCATCTGTACAAAGCACAAATCCTGAATCCTTTCCAAATCTGAACAAGAGCCAACAAGGCCAACCATAGCACACATTTAACAATTCCCTGCTCAATTTACCACTTATGGTCTTTTCCCATAGCTGAAATAGCCCATCAATATGCTAATAACCAGAAACCTCGCAAGTAGTTAACCATGCAAACCCATCATAGGCGGTGGGACTCTCCCACTTAGCTCAAAGCCACTATTACATAACTCTGGAATTTACCAGTATTCTTAATCTTCTATTGACATAACCATGCGCAATCAACCACCAAAATTCTCGATATCTTACTGTGGAAACACCCCTTCTTATACTTTCAATCATCAACAACATTCGCACGACCGATCCCTTTGCTGTATAACCAATAAAATTCTTCACAGAAGTCTCACCAACCACGCGGCCGCTAACCTACTCACAGGAATATCCCACCGATAGAAATCACTTCCCGACATCTTCCAACGCTGCTATACGGGGTACAATCACTACGACATCAATAACCCATCCTGAGTCCGAGCTTACTCTCCAGCTACACAAGTCCATTCATCCCTCGTGGACATTAATTAAACGTGCGACAACATTCTTCCAGCTCAAAGCTATGTTGTATCTTTCTTCTTTTCCAGCAGCTCCTTCCCGTTATATTAAATCTCCTGCCGCATAATAGCCCATGCTCAAAATTAAATCTGTAGACCTCAATCACCAAATCACTAAAATTCCCAAGTCATCCCAGAATCTCCTTAAGGCGCATAGTTATCCTACCCCAATGTCCATATGCAACTTCGCCACTATCCCACTTTGGCGGAACTCATCCCTTTAATCGACTACTCGACCTTTGGCCTCTTATACTCGGCCTTCTAGAAATTTTAGCCACCGCCTGACACTTCCCACATGCCTTTCCTCATCCTTTGCTGCTCAGATGCTGCCTTAAATAAAATCTATCTTCGTGGCACTTGAACCCATAATTGCTGCTAACTTTAAATCTTTCTGAAGGTCATCTTTCTCGAACTGTCAACATTAGAAATACTGATTCAATCCTAAACCACTGCACCCTGCGATAATCTAACAGTTGTATCTCCAATATTGTTTCATAATATATTACCCCAAAGGCAAATTGTGGAATATCATAACACCGACAAACTTAGTATGTTCAATTAGGACAACGACACCCCATCATAGAAGAAAGCTCCACCACTTTTGCAAATACCAAGTCTCATTACACCACCAGCCCACATCTGACGATTCTTAGTCCGATTGTCTTTCCCCTACCGGGAATAAAATAATGAATCTCTTGATTATGCACTGAGTAAACCTCCCTTCAAGTCATTCACTACCTCGACATATAGGCATACGTCCTACCATCATATCAATACTGCGGAACATCATTCGTAAGCATCATGGCAACTTCTGCCTAGCCTAAGATCCCTCAGAAGTACTGCTACTAGGCTGAAACAATAAAATATTCTTCTATAATGTGACGGTAATAATTCGATTAGCTATATCGGGAGAAATATCCCGTACCACATCTGCAGTACCATTACGGTTCTTTAATTCTCTATTTATAACAAGCGGTTCGTGTCGCGTAAGATCGAGTAGGAATGAATTAAAGGAATACGCCCCCAAGGATCAAGTCACACGATAAGGAATCAAGAAGGGAAGTACTCCTAACAGTCCTGCATCCTCCCGAGGATAAGTACAGACGTCTCTGTATCGATCTGTAAGACTCTACTAGACTTGCTCATGACTCGTGAGACCCTAGGAACCTAGAGCTCTAATACCATGTTGTAACGACCCAAAATCCACTAAGAGTCGTGATGGCGCCGGACACTGCTGTCAGGCAAGCCAACCAAATTACTTGATGAAGTTCTCATTTTTAGCAATCTTGAAAACTAAGATTTTCCTTTAATTTTTAATAAATAAAAAGATAATTGCTTTAATTCAAATTAAATAATAAGTAATTAATACAAAATATTTCAAAATCATCCCAAAACTCAGTGTCATAAGTGCATGAGCATTTTCTAAGAAGGAAATAAAAATACAACAACTATCTGGGATATAATATTAGGCAGAAAATAATTACAGAAAACTGAAGGAGATTCTGCTGGCTGTGGGTCGCCTCAAGAAGTGCAAATGACCTAAGTCTCTGTATCAACCATACTGCTATGCCTAGTAGGCATCTAGAGATGCATGTGCTTGTGCAACAAAAATGCACAGAAGTGTAGTATGAGTACGAAAACAACGCGTACTCGATGAGTATCCCGTCTAATCTCGAAAAAGTAGAGACGAGATGGTCGACTTTGATACTTACTAGAGGTCCAATAATAACATATTACTAATGCGAATAATTATGGAATAACAGTTCTTTCCCACGTATTATCATGGATATTCACCAATATTTCAAGTAGATATGAAACTCAGTCCTCAGAGAAATTGCTAAGCAAAATATGCGCAAGTAACACCGTGGGACGTACGACCCGATCCAACATAAAAGTAAATCGTGCACTGTTGAGGGTCGAACGGCTCAAACCATAGATGCATCTATTACCCCGCTCGTGCATCATGCCTGCGACGCGGTCAACATAATTAAATAAATAAATACCCTGCTCGCGAATCATACATGCGACGCAAGTACACATACAAATACATGCTCAAACAGCCAATTAAGAATTTATCAGGAAATGTTTATTCCAATAAAATCCAATTTCCTTTAGTGATTTAAGAAAAAAGAAGTTTAGTCCTTGTTGGAATTCATTTACTGATTCAATGGGATTTAAGCAATTCAAGCTGTCAATAAGTTTACATATAATCCACTACAGCATGTTTTTTGGTCCTAGACTACCCAGACAATAGCATAATAGTAGCTACGCACGGACTCTCGTCACCTCGTGCGTACGTAGTCCCCCACAAGTAGGAGCACATAACAAATTAACTCACATATGGGGACAATTCCCTCTTACAAGGTTAGAAAGAAGACTCACCTCGCTCCGAAGCCTATATTTCGATTCAAGAACGCGCTCAAACCTCCAATTCGGAGCCGAGTGATCAAAACTATTCAAATAGGGTAAGAACTAGTCAATACATGTTCAAAAGTTCATATTCTAATTATTAAACCAATTTCAAGGTTCCTAAAATTGACCACAGGGCCCACGTGCCCGGATTCCGGATATTTTTGAAGAAAGTTGTTACCCATAACCTAAGGATCAAGAATATATGATTTTTACTCCATTCCCTAACAAATTTTGTGGTTAAATCTTGTTTTTACCAAATTCTAGGTTTTTCATCTAAACCCCTTGATTTCCCCAAATTTTCATATGTTAATCTACCCTTAATCTTTGTATTTAACTTAAGATGTGTAGAAATTACTTACCTCTTTGATGGTGATGGAATCCCTCTTCAAATGCTCTCAAAAATCGCCTAAGGCCAAGTGGGAAATGAGGGGAATGGGCTAAGTCTCGGAATAAAAGCCACTGCACCAGACGCAGAAGTCGCATTTGCGACTCCAGGCTCGCAATTGCAAAGTCACATTTGCGACAAAAGCTCCGCAAATGCGAAGCCCAGCCTCCCCTGACTTGGTCACATTTATGACATATTCTTCGCAAATGCAAAGAGGACAGCATCGCAAATGCGATAGCCCCCCTCGCAAATTCGATCCCCCACTTAGTAGCCCAGGTTCGCAAATGTGAGCCCCATCATCGCAAATGTGATCCTCCACGCAGCAACCCAGTTTCGCAAATGCGAACGGAACCTCGCAAATGCAAGGTCGCAATTGCGACCAATATATCACACATGCAATCATACCAACACCAGAAATTCCTATTCTTAGCAAATCACTCCGAAGCTATCCCGAATCTCACCCGAGCCCCGAGGGCTCCAAACCAAACACTCGTACAAGTCTAAAAACATAACACGGACTTGCTCAAAGCCTCAAATCACCTCGAACAATGCTAGAACCATGAATTGCACTCCAATCTAAGCTTAATGAACTTTAAAATTTCAAACTTCTACTTTCGATGTTTAAACCTATCAGATCACATCCGATTGAACTCAAATTTTGCATGCAAGTCATATTCGACATTACGGACGTACTCCAACTTCCAGAATCAGATTCCGATCCCGATATCAAAAGTCCACTTCCGGTCAAACTTCTCAAAAACCTTCAAATTTCTATCTTTAGCCAAATGACTCCAAAATAACCTACAGACCTCCGAATTCACTTCCGATCGCGCTCCCAACTCCAGAATCACCATACAGTGCTATTCATAGCCTCGAAGTCCCAAACGGACATCGATAACACTAAAATGCACTTCAAGCAAAACTTATGAAATTTCTTCTAAAATGCTAACTTTCACAATAGGCGCCAAAACGCTCCCTCGTTATCCAAAACCAGAACCGGGCATACGCCTAAGTCTGAAATCATCATATGAACCTGTTGGAACCTTTGGATCCTGATTCCGAGGTCGTTTACTCAAGAACCAATCCTAGTTAATTCTTTCAATTTTAAGCTCCCGAAATGAGAATTCTCTTTCCAATCAACTCTGAACTTCCCGAAATTAATTTCCTACCATGCGTATAAGTCATTATACTTGAAATGAAGCTGCTCAGGTCCTCAGACTGCTGAACAATGTGCTAGAGCTCTAAACGACCGATCGGGTCATTACAAACGGAGTCCCAATTTTTGATTCGGTCGATGCTAACTCACAGGAGGCCATCGACGCCAAGCTGGCAATTGATCCTGAAAATAGCATTTGTAGGGGACCCCGACCAACAGCTCGAGAAGCGCTCGAAGGTGAAGGCAATATGGTAAG
The DNA here is from genome assembly GCA_026770625.1 of Nicotiana glauca. Classification (NCBI taxonomy): domain Eukaryota; kingdom Viridiplantae; phylum Streptophyta; class Magnoliopsida; order Solanales; family Solanaceae; genus Nicotiana; species Nicotiana glauca. Next base: position 69,870 of record MU750505.1, on the reverse strand, counting down.
CCTACTATTAATTATCAAAATGTTGCATGCTCAATAGGCGGCAATAGTGCAACTATAGAATCAAATCCACGCCCTCAGCAGGGTTGAGCCCGACAATCTAGGAAAAACATCCGAAGAAACAAATATAACACCGAGAGACCGAGTGAAGTTGAGTCCGAGGTCAATCCCGATATAATTAGAATGCTTGAAGCACTAACGAAGCGGGTGGAGTCAGGCGAGAAGAAGATTGATACGATTGACAGAAAATGAAAACATACAATTTTTGGGTCGATCAAATTCCGGGAGCACCCCTGATATTGAAAGGGCTGGATTCCAAGAAATTTAACCAGAAACCATTTCCTCCGAGTGAAGCACTGAAGCAGATCCCAAAGAGGTTGCGTATGCTCGATATCCCAAAATATAACAGAACCAGGAATCCGAATGAACATGTGACCTCATGTATATGCACAATCAAAGAGAACGACTTGGAAGATGATGAAATCGAATCGGTGTTACTGAAGAAGTTTGGGGAGACTTTGTCCAAAGGAGCAACGATGTGGTATTATAACGTACCCCCAAATTCTATTGACTCATTTACTATGCTTGCAGATGCTTTTGTGAAGGCCCATGTCGGGGCCATCATGGTCGAGACTAGAAAGTCGGGTCTTTTCAAGGTTAAACAAAGAAACAACGAGATGTTTAGGGAGTTCATATTGAGGTTCCAGATGGAACGACCTGCCTTCGGTCGCGGATAATTGGGTCGTTCAGGTATTTACTTAGAGGCTTAACCCCCGAAGCTCCTTGGCTTCATAGAAGCTAAAACAAAATTTGGTAGAATACTCGGCGGTAACTTGGGTCGACGTCCACAATAGGTACCAGTCAAAAATCAAGGGCGACGATGACCAACTCGGAGCCCTTTCAGGGTCTGTTTGTCGTCGATCATAATCCAAGGACGATCTGGGACCGGTACCAACCATACAGTACGGACTGAAGGGGAAATGGTTCCGAGCGTCCCCCCCCCCCCCACAAGGAACGAAAAGAGAGGCGATCGAGGGTCCAGTAACTATGGTTTAATGAATAAAAATGGTTTCGATAGGCCACTCGGGGGTAAGGAAGCACCGAGATTATTATAATATAACTTCAACATTGATGCTGCCAGCATCGTATCAGCCATCAGACGCATCGAGGGGACCAAGTGGCCCCGACCATTAGAGTCTGACCTTACCCAAAATGATCCTAACTTGATGTGTAAGTATCACGACACTCATGGTCACATGACCGAGGATTGTCGTCAATTGAGAGAAGAAGTTTCTTGGTCGTTCAATAACGGGTACCTCTGAGAATTTCTGAGTGATCGAGCTAAAAACCACTTTAGGAACAGGGACGCCAACAAACAGGTTGAATAAGATGAGCCTCAACACGTACCAACATGATCATTGGAGGGGTTGATGTCCCCCAAGGGCCAATGATAAAGTTCACTAAAGTATATATCACAAGGGAAGAAATCACCCAAGATTATGTCCCATAGGGAACCATTTCATTCAGCAACGAGGATGCGGAGGCATCGTACAGCCTCACAATAATGCGCTGGTAATGTTCGTGACTATCAATAAATCTTGAGTTAAACGTGTGTTGATTGATCCAGGTAGCTCGCCTAATATTATCAGATCGATGGTCGTAGAGCAATTGGGGTTACAAAACCAAATAGTGTTGGTAGTCCAAGTGTTGAACATATTTAACAAAGCATGCAAAACCACTAAAGGGGAGATAACCCTGCCGGTGAACACCGTCGGGACGATCTAAAGGGCAAAGTTCTATGTGATTTAAGGGGACATAAGGTATAACTCTCTATTCGTAAGTCCATGGGTTAACAACAAGAGGGTGGTAGCCTCAACCTGCACCAGGCATTGAAATTCCTTGCGTCGGGAGGAGTCAAGATGGTCTACGAAGAGCAGTCGGCCGCAAAAGAGAGGTTCGCAATTGAAGAGGTAATATGATGCCCGTGGTTTCGAAATCAAGGAACACGAAGCCGACTATAAAGGAAGAAATTAAATAGCAATAGCTGATGTCGGTCTCGGTCAAACCGGAGAAATGAGGAGTAGACAATGAGGATGATTACGGAGTTTCGAGATCGTTCATAGCTCCTAATGATACCGATGCCACGAAATCTACGATCGAAGAGTTAGAGCAAGTCATATTAATTGAACACCTACCAGATCGAAAGGTATACTTGGGCACGGGGTTAACCCCCGAGCTCAGGCAAAAACTCATCGATTTTCTTAAAACTAACATAGACTGTTTTGCTTGGTCCCATATTGTCATGAAAGGGATCCCATCGAAGGTATCCACTCACAAGCTGAGTTTGGACCCGAAGTTCTATCCAGTTAAGCATAAGTGGAGGCTGCAGTTCGAGGTCAAGCATGCATTCATCAAGGACGAGGTATCCAAAATGCTTAAAATAGGGTCCATCTGGGAATTTAAATACTCGAACTGCCTTTTTCCTATTTACCCGAATCTTTTTCCTAGCCTAGAATAATTGGGGCTCTCTTTGCTAAGCGCCTCTAGAAAGCTAAAGTCATACTTTCAATGCCAACTCATATGTGTCGTGACCTCTTACCCACTGAGGAACATCATGCCCGAACTCTAGCTCTCGGGCCGGTTGGACAAATGGACCTTCACAATTAGCGGGTACAATATCGAGTATCGACCCTAAACCGCCATAAAATCTCAAATTTTGGCAGAATTCATGGACGACTTTACACCGGCCTTAATACCTGAAGTTGAAAGGGAATTGTTGTTAACCTCGAGGACCACTTTATGAATTTGGACCCTTATTACGGACGGTTCCTTGAACGCGAAGGGGTCCAGGCTCGACATAGTATTAAAACTGCCTACAAAAAATATAATTAGGCAATCTATTAGAAATGTAAAGTTGATTAACAATGAGGCCAAGTATGATTCCATGGTTGCAGGTCTTGAATTGGCTAAAATACTTGGGGCCAAAGTGATCGAAGCTAAGTGCGAGTCCATCATCGTGGTAAATCAAGTTAATGGGACGTTCAAAGTAAAAGAAGAACGGGTGCGAAGGTACTTAGACAAATTGCACGTAAGCTGCATCAATTCAGGGAATGGACCCTGCAATACGTACCCCGAGATCAGAACAGCGATGCCGATGCTCTAGCTAACTTGGGGTCATCGGTCGATGCCAATGAATCCAGTTCGGGAACAGTAATGCAGCTAATGAAGTCAATGATAGAATAAAGTCACGCCGAAGTAAACGCAACAAGTTTAACATAGGATTGGAGGAACAAATATATATATACTACTTGAAGACCGGAAAATTGCCTTTAGATCCCAAAGAATCTAGAGCCTAGCGCACCAAAGCAACCAGATTTATCTTGGTCGAAGGGGAATTATTTAGGAGAACCTTCAACGCCCCGCTAGCCAGATGCTTGGGACAGGGAGAGACCGAATACGCCTTGAGAGAAGTTCAATAAGGCAATTTTGGGAACTATTGGGAGGTAGAATCTTTGGTTCAAAAACTAATTAGGGCCGGCTATTACTGAACTGAAATGGAGAAAGATGTGAAGGACATCGTATGAAAATACGATGATTGCCAGAGACACGCCCAGATGATCCATCAGCCGAGAGAAATGCTCCACTTGGTTTTGTCCCCGTGGACATTTATGAAATGGGAAATGGACATCGTTGGTGCATTACCATGGGCACCTAGTAAAGCTCAATTTATATTGTTTATGACCAATTATTTTTTCATATCGTTCGAGGCTCAAGCATTCGAAAAGGTCTAGGAGAAAGAAGTCATTGACTTCATCAGGGACCATATAATATGTTGATTTGGGATACCGGTCGTAATCGTTTGTGATAATGGAAAATAACTCGTCGGCAGTAAGGTAAATAAATTTTGCAAAGATCACAAGATCAAGAACATACTATCAATACCTTATCACTCTAGTGGGAACGAGAAGGCAGAATCAACAAACAATACCATACTTCAAAACCTGCAAAAAAAAAAGGTTAAACGGTGCTAAAGGGAAATGGAAGGAGATCCTGCCGGAAGTCCTGTGGGCATACCATACGACATCAAAATCTAGCACCGGGGCCACCCCATTTTCATTGATATATGGAGTCGAAGCCTTAATACCAGTCGAGGTGCAAGAACTAAGCCTCAGGTTTATGTGATAGAAGATCCAAACAGTGAGGCCGTGATCACAAGCCTGGAACTATTGGATGAAAGGCAAGAGGCTGCCCTGGTCAAGTTGGCCGCCTAGAAATATCGAATAGAAAGGTATTACAACCGAAGAGCCAGCCTCTAACACTTTCAAGTTAGGGACTTAGTGTTGAGAAAAGTAAAATTATACACCAGGAACCCAAATGAAAGGATGCTGGGAACGAATTGGGAAGGGTTGTATCGACCGTATCTAGTTTTCGGAATAACCGGCAAAGGCTCATATAAAATTATAGCGGGAAACGGCATACAACTATCAAATAACTAGAACGTGAAATGCTTAAAATAGTAATACAGCTAAGGTATGAGCGCAATTACTTTTTAATCATGTTATAAATCGGACAAACATATATAGGTAAACGATTGAGGATAGATATGGCTATTAGCTCTGAAAGCACGCGTTGCATTCTTTTTCTTTTGAATCGGTTTGGTCCCAAAATGTGTTTTTCAGAAAGGTTTTTGACGAGGAAACATTATAACGTGCTAACTTACATTCGAAGACCGGATTCAAAACAGGATCAACGATTGTTTGCTTCATGTCAACAATATTCGAGTCCTCACGAGTTCAACCTCAATACTAGGGGCCATTATCCTCGGATTAAGGTCTTTAGCAATGGAAAAAAAGGGAACTTTGCGTGCTAAAAGCTAAGTATTAATGGTTAGGATTCATTGTAATGGCCAAATGGTCGTATGAACCATGCCCACATAGTCCACTCTAGTCATGGCACAAGTTTTTATACACTTTCGATTGTGTACCTTGCATGCTAGGAAATGAAAGAAATTTCCACTTTGTTACTACGGAGTTTTTCTTCTTCGATCCTGGATCCTACAGACCACGGGCTGCCCCTACTCAGGGACTATCGAGCCCACGGGCTACCCCTACTCGAGGACTATCGAGCCCACGGGCTACCCCTACTCGAGGACTATCGAGCCCATGGGCTACCCCTACTCAAGGACTGTCACCCAAAGAAAATTTGTATGACCCAGGCTACAGAATCCCGGAGGCGGTGCCAAAATATAAAAAGCTACGGCCGACCTAAAAATAGCTCAGAGATGCCCGAAGTCCGTAACCAGAAAGTAAGACCTTTACAAAAATTTGAAACCTGCTAAAAGGTTACCCTCAACAAGAACATCATCTAAAAATACTTAAGCATCTTGGGTACCTCCGGTCTCATCGGGGGTTCGAAGCCATGAGCAAAAAATGAATTGTTAAGGCATCACAAACAGTACACAAATATCCACGAGCCGGGCTTCGTTCGAACCTCCAAAAAATGAATGTCCCAGAACCACATCTGATTCTATGCTAAGGCATCACAAATAGTACACAAATAGAAATTACAACAAGATGCTGGAAAAGTAAAGACACGATATTGCAGAAAGGGAGATTGTTATATATATATATATATTTACAAAGGCCTGATATGACAGACTCAAAATAAACAAAAAATATATATAAGGAAAAACAATAAAATGGAAAAATACTAAGGCATCTATGCTTGGTCTTTACCAGGGCCTAACTTATCGTCAAAACCTTCGGAGCCATCGGATCCCTCAGAACCCTCCGAGACTTTTGGGACCCTCAGGCTTGTAGATCTCCTTTTCCGCAACCTCAAACCTCCTAGCTTCTTCGATATCGGCCGATAGGTCAAAACTTCAGGCATGGATCTCTTCGAGGGCCTCTCTCTGGGACAATCGCTTTATGTCTTCAACCTTTGTCTTGAAGTGGGTCTCGACTGCCTCTACATCGGCCTTGTACCATGCCACCATTTTGTCGGTATCAGTAGAGGTTGTATCCAATTTGGACCTCAATGCCGCAAATTCTCTTCCGAGAGCATCCCGTTCCGTGACGATCGATCTCAAGTTGTGCTTGAAGATCATCGTTCAGCCAAGACTACTTGTCGGCTTTGTCCTTCACCACCCAGAGTTTGTTCTTGATTGATGAATGCTCCGCCTTTGCAGTTTCCTTGTCCGAAGCCAGCAAGCCTATCCTGCCCTTCCACACTTTGGTCGTGGCCTTGACCTCGTCCATCGATGCCCACAACTGGTCGATCAGGTCTATCTTCTGTTGGACTTGCGAAGTTGTGTTGTTAGTCACCACGACTAGGTGCTTGTTTTTAGCTTCAAATATTATTACCTTCTCGACCAGGTTGGTGTGTTCTCGCTTCAGCATCGGAGCCTCCTTCTGAACTTTTCCAGCTCGGCCTGGAGAATCGGGAGGTCTTTAAGGGTGTTATCTTGTTTCTCACAAAGAGCCCTGTACATGTCGTTCTTACGGACCATATTTTTGAACTCGAGCTCGAGCTAGCTAATCTCCAAGTGGTACAGGAGAAAGCTTTCATGATGAAGCACTAAAGCCTGAAAAACAATGAAGTTAGTATGAAAAACATTGAAGTTAGTAAAGGATATCAAAGTCTAAAGAAACGTTCACAAAGGGATTGATGCCTTACCGGTTCAGCGCATGTTGTGCCTTGTTGAAGAGGCTCGATGTGCCCACCTCGTTAATCTTGGTCTGGTCCTCCTCGGTCACCAGGAATCAGTGGAAGCTAGGTACCCTCACCGGAGCAGATACAACCCAAGCGTCCTACGAGATTGTGAGAACAACCGTTCTCTTGCGCTTGAGGTCCATGATTTGCACGGGAAATTACTTCACTAATCTTGGGCTTGAACTCGTCCAGCCAACTCCTGAGCTCACATCCTCCTTCAGGACCTCTTGGTGACCAAGCCCAGAAAATCCTTCAATACGGCCATGTCCATGCCGTTGAAAAATGAGTTAATGGGATCATTTGGGCCCTGTGCTCCTTCACTTGACTTTTCTTTGTTTGTTTGGGCATGTTCGATCATAGAATTAGTGTAGGAAGGTGTCTCTATGATGTCAATGACACCGATTTCCTCCTTTGGAATAAGAGAGGTTTCCTTGGAGGCCATAGTCTCCATCTCCAACTCAAGTTCCCGAGTCAGGGGTCGACCCATGAGCGACAAAGATATCATCTTCTTCAGGCTCATCCCTGAGCCGATAGAGAAAGTCAAAGTCCAATACCCTAGACTTGGTGTTCTTCTTGGGCTTCTAGACCTAGGTGGCCACCCTCTTATTCCTATTTGCCTCAGGATTCGGGAACCCAAGGACTTTTTTCTTTTCCTCCTTCGCGGAAGCCCCAGTTTGTCCCAACACGGAGGGATAGGCAAGTAAGTACGGATCCTCGTCCTTATCTAACATCCTAAGTTCGGTGGTCTTAGGCAGACATGTAAGAAAAGAGAAAAGGTTGGCACTGTACAAGTTAAGAACGTGACTGTAGCTACTCAGGGAAGAACCTCACCATGAGAACGGGCCTCCTATTTGCCCTTCCAAAGCTTGTGCCATGCACACATGGAATTCGGCATCTGCTTACAAATCCCCTCGATCCACTCCTTGAATAAGGGTGTTGCGTTGGGAACATATGCAATAGCTGCACGACCACAAACATAAGTGATGAGAGAAAAAATAAAAAGAAAGAAATACCCAAGAAAGATAATACTTAAGGGATGTGTTCCACTCCTTAGGGAATTATAGAAAATGTAAGGGGGGATCAGGTATTCAGTTTTCACCTAAGAAACCTCCCCTGTCAGCCTCGATCTCGGTCCTCGTCAATTCTAGATAAAGGGGCCTTGCTTGCTCGACGAACGAGCTTGAGCAGTCACCCTTGAAAGATTCGGGGACTGTACAAATGGATTAGGTGTTTGAGGGTGAACCGTGGAGATTTGGTGTTGTTAACAAAATAGCGTAAGAGGATCACGATCATCCAAAATAACGGGTGGATATTCCCAAGACATACCTCGTATCTCTTGCAGAAAGTAATAACTATGTGGTCCACAAGGGCGGGCGTGAAGGGGTAAGGGTAAACACTCACATACCCCTTCACGTGAATAGTAATATTGTCATTGGGCCCGGGGACGACTAATCGGGTCCAAGCCTGCATTACTATTGATTAGCAAGGATGGTCATTGCAATTCCACCCAACTAGGTTAGGACCGAACTCACAAGGAATTAATTTGTTTGGAATTAGATTTATATCCAAATCCACATGCAAGTTTTTCTCTTAATTACACTTCCACAAATGTTTGGTTTGTTTTGTACTTCTACTTCTATTCTATAACATGCAATATTTAAAGCTAAGTACAATGCTTCTGTTGTTTATTTTAAAGGGTTTAAAGGGACTAGGGTAGTGATTTCTACCTAGGTGGATATCTAACGGGTAGCAAAAATCTAGGGCAATCATGTGATTAATTAGGGTTGTAACATAGACATCACACCCGGGTACTCACTCTATACATCTCGAAAGTTTGAGTGATTTTGCGTAATTTAGCTTTCTCAAGTCCAAATGGGAATTCATGCAATACAAATGATATTAGCTTAAGTCGGGTATTACTATTTCTAGGTTTAACCCTTTAATTGAGGCTATCAATTTCTTGAGTTCATCCCAATTCCTAGTTAGCCTAGTTTTCCTAGACTTAGTCCCTTTTTCTCAAGTAGAGACTAAGTCATAAAGACATGAATCAGTATTTGCAACCACTAATTCCATATTTCTAGCAACAACTAGGCTAAATACTACTAACCCATACGCATTCAAGCCCTAAAATTCAAGACCCATTAAATACCCACATTAGGGTGGGGTCACAACCGTAGATATGGGTTTAGCTACTCATGGAAATAACAGAAATTAAAGATAAAACAAAGATAAAATTCATAATACTAGATTAAAAGATGAATATCTAATGTTTAGAGATAATTCTAGTACAAAATTGCCCAAAATGGAATTTCCAGCCATCTCACGTGCTCAGCAAAAAAATAACTTAACCTAAAAATGCCAACAAGATCTATTTATACTAAGCTAAAGTTTTCGGACAAAAATATCCCAACGGAGGTTTCGCGCCTGCGTAATTCTTACTGTAGTCGCACTCTTTCTTTCACGGCCGCGTAATACTGACCATGGTCCATATTTTTAACTTCTAGATCTGGGTTGAGGTTTGTTTTGCGGGCCGCAAATTTCCATCACGGCCGCGTAGTGGACTTTCATGGTCGCGTAATTCTACCGCGAACCGCACTCCTTATTTTTGGTTGAAATCAAAACTCTCTGAACATCAGCAATCACGGTTCGCATAATTCCAATCACGGCCGCAGTAAGACTCGCGGTCGTACATTTCTGACGTGGACCTTGCTTAACATTTGGCCTGAAAATGCACTCTCTGAATCTCCCTTTCGCGGACCGCATATTTGTGATTGCAGCTGCGTTGTGGCTTCCGCGGCCGTAAAATATTTATGTGATCTGCGTTTTAGGTCTCCTGGCCCAGTCTTGGTTTTTGTTCCAGTTTTGACTCCTTTATGAGTTGAATATACCTCATTTGGCTCATTTGATCAGTTCCTGTAAGCAAGAATATTACATTAGTTTCCAGGAATACCTTCACACATTTTAGGCCCAAAACGCAAGTAAAACAGAGCAAATAATTGGTTAATATCCCCACTTATCAACTTGACAAAACTTAACCGTTTGCTTGTCCTCAAGCAAATAAGTTAATTCCCATCTCCACTAAAACAAAACAGAAGGATATTTCAGTTGCACTAATATGAATCAATCATGCATCAATTGGGACTAACAATTATCCTCAGCACAAATGAATTATCAACACAAAACCTTTTTAGTACCATAGTTCTAATGCGACACTAGAGCATCAAGAGCTGACTTACTTCACCAAGGAAGCTCGCTCTATTATGTAGGTCATTGTGGAACACAAAATCTTCCTCATCTACTCTCCATAAGAAAATCTCACTTTATATTGTAGAACCTAAAACAAGGATTGTGGAGAAGTACGCTTATCTCTCTCAAGAGAATATTGTCAAGCCCTTTTTTTCCTCGTGGAGTCTGGGTGTCGACATTCATTGGGAACAAATCATTTCCTTTTGGGAGTTGGGTATGGAATTTGAAGAGTCTCCGTGTCACGCCCCAAATCGAAGGACATGACCGGCGCCCGACCGGGTAGCCCCAGTCAAGCGGACCTGGGTGCCTTTCCTATCCCACGTGTTACCCTATATTTTTCATTACTTATTAAACAAGGGATTAACCACTTTATAATTGAAATCACCCTTTTTCAAAACATACACAACATAGTTGATTACTAAACAAGGCTTACAACTCACATTACCCGACATACAATACATAAGTTCATAACCCACATTTACTGTCTACGGAGCCTCTAAGATATGACAGGATAATACAGTACTTGCCGGTAACAAGGCTCCAGCTATACCTTACACAAAACCAAAATAAAACTCTGAAATAGAAGTGACATGAGCCACGCAGGGCCCCGAGAGGAATGGGGCTCACCTAAATGGCCAGTGGAAGATGAAGGAGTGCTACTGCCGATGAACTGAGGTACCTGCTACGGTTCCACCTACAATCATAACACGAATGTAGCGCCCCCAACAAAAGGGACGTCAGTACACTAGAATTGTACTGGTATGTATGAACAAGCTTTGTCCCAAGTAAACTCAAGCCATAGACAAGTAAGTCACGGTAATAGAAACAACCAACAAATATGAAAAGAAATAACAAGATAAGCCAAACAAGTTTTCAACACTTAACTCTGTTTTCAAGAAGTCCTCATCCCATATACAAGTAGAAAACAACAATAGAAGCAACAACCAAACACACATGGAAGGCAC
>MU750505.1:28431-54622 GCA_026770625.1 Nicotiana glauca | reverse complement strand
ACTTAGGCCTCTCCTTAGACCCCAAATCACTTATAATAAGACTTATACACTTAATACAATATCCAATTGATATCCATAATATCATAAATCCTTATTTGCATACGAAATAAAATAATTTAGCCCACCTTGGCACGACGAAATCTTAAATTACTCGAAAAATATTTTCCGGGGCCTTACACTCCGCCTAACGGATTTAAGGTGCGTTAGTGCACCTAGAGAAAATAACTCATGAAACTGGTTTGTATTACCATAGAGTTGGGTAAGGGCTCGAAATAACCTTTAGTCGAAGGTGTTAGGCACCCCTCACGGTCCACGAAGGTGGGTCCCAACCAAACTCAAATTATGTGAATTAGTCTTATAAACAGATAAAGCAAATTAGACAAATTACATTTAAAACAAGGGGTAAAGGGGTCCTAGGTTTTTTAGCCTACAGGATCACATCTGCACAATACCCCGTAAGCCTTCCTCTATTAGAGGGGTTACACGTGGCATTAGCGCACATGTCATCATATCCTTTTACTACCCAATTACCCTTCCCTTAGTGGTTATAGACGTGATTTTTATTAAACGAACTCTATGTGTGCATTACCCGTCCCTTCCTTATGGCCCTAGAGGTGTTTAGGACCTCTAATTTAGGCAGTTCTAAACTTTACTAAGGTACTTAAAGGAGAAAAATCTAGGCGACAATCAAAACATTTAGGACTGTCAAGTAAAGAACAATTAAGAGGGCTCACATTTACCTCCACAAATAAGAAAACAACAGCACATCTCAAACAACAAGATTGCAGACATTTCCAAAGGTCCTAGAGCAGGATATCAAGGCGAGCAAATAGAATGTATGCAGCATTGTGTTAAAGCAAGGTGATAGAGACCTACTCAGTTTGCCTACTGATTTTTAAGACCTGTTGAATCTGGCAGTTCACAAATAACAAAAAGCGTAGTTTTACAGTTTGCAGGATTTTAGTCGTCCTACAGGCTTGCCTAGGCGTGTAACAGTAATATCCTATAAACATGGTACCTAATCATTAATCAGGAGCGTAGTAAACTAGTAATCAATTTTAAACAGGCGGTTTGGATCCTGTAGGTATGTTGTCTAGGTGTAGTGACTGATTTTAGACTTATAGATACTGGTAGCTAAATGCAGAAATTGGTTTTAAAAATCCTATATGCATGGCATCTAAATGCAGCAATTAGTTGAAACCATATGACATGCTAAAAACTAATTTAAACCTTGTTAGTACAGACTGATTTCAAACTTATAGGCATGATGTCTGAAATGCAAGATTGATTTTTTAACCCTATAGGCATGGTATCTAGAATGCAGGACTGATTCATAGACATGATATCGCAGCAAACTTACAAGTATAGTTTCTAATATGATGGATTGATTTTTAAACCCTATAAGCATGGTATCTAAATGAATAAACATTGTGATAACCTATGAACATGGCATCTAAATAACAGACATTGCAATAATCTATAGTCATGGTATCTAGTGCAAGTAAGTAATCCTAAGAACATGCTCTCTAATGCAAGCAAACAGTTGTAATAAACCTAAGGAAATGATTTCTACCCAATTTACCATCAAAAATTATATAAGAATCCCTCCTTTTTACTAATTTCCCCCAATATCTGTTTACAACAAATATTATTACAAACTATATGAATTACAGAAGGAACAAATTATGCTATAGGGAGCCTGAATAGAGGTCCAAAGTGAACCTGGAAATTCTAGGCCTTCAACCAATCCAAAATTCCATAACCTCATAGTGCACCGAATGGTATCCTGGTGTGTCAAAGTTCCCAAGGGCCTCAGGGACCCCGGGCAATGCTCACACCAGAAAACTTTCAAAGTAACCCTTTGTGAGAAAGTTTGGAAAGCCAACTCTAGTGTGTCAAAGTTCAGACGAGTCTCATGGACTCCTAAGCAGTGCTCACACTAGAAGGTCAAGACCGTAGGTGTTCTAAGAATAGGAGTTTAAACCAAGAGATAATTATTAAGAAAATAGTTTTGGATTCTCAGGAAGTAAAAGGGCAAACAGGGTCATTCAATCATTGTAACTCAAACAACGGTCCCAACAGTCAAATAGTATACAGAAATAGGGTAACTTATAGTTTCAACTTAGTTTATTAACTGTCACTAGGTGAGCATACAGTCACATACAGAGAGATAGTGGGCTGGGGAGCCATATTGTGGGAGGTGAACATTTTAAGAGCATGCTAGTGGAGAAGTAGAATAGGTCCAGTTTAGACATGAGCAAGTATACAGACTTGCTGAAAGCAGAAACACAGAGGTCTGGCTAAACAAGAGTAAACAAGTTGAAAACAAGACATATAGGTTCAATCAAACAGAAGCATACATCCGATTGCAGTAACGTATAGGTTGAACAGAAGTAGACATGTTTATTGTAGTGAACACATAGGTTTGTTTAAGCAAAGAAAGGCATGTTAATTATAAGGAAACACACAAGTCAAATTGAACAACAGAAAGCACAGATTCTAGTGAACATGCTAATAATCATGAGGCATAGGATCTAATGAGATAAGCAGGCATGCTGATAACAGGGCACATGGTTTAATTAAATAGCAGTAGACATGCTGAATAGGGAAAATATACAAGTTTAGAAGAATGGCATTCTGATTGTAAGAAAATACATAGGTTTAATTGAATGGCAATAGTAAGAGCATACCAGTTAAGGGAACATAAACATAAGGTAAAGTAGGTAGGATTCAACAGCCTAGCCATGACTTTCAGCTGGCTAGACAAGCAATGAACACAAGTAGCAGAGAGAGAGAGATGAGAGAAAACTTTTGTGTGTGTGTGTTGAACTATTGTTCGTTCGTCCGTCCGTGTTTAAAGAAGTCATAATGAGAGTTTATAAAGCACTTATTAAGGTAGGCAAATAAGGTAAATAATAAATCAGAGTTCATAAACAGGGTAATCAGAATAAATCAATCAGTTAATCGGGGACTTAACTTGATCAATTTCCATAGAAGAATACGGAAAGGACCCCCTTAAGTTGGGGGAATCCCTTAACAATTCAGATTGGGATTCAAATAAGGTAAACAAATCAATCATATACCATATAGGAGTCAATTGAATCCCTAAATCAGACTAATAGTCTAATTAAAGCAAGCAGTACTAATTAAAGTCACAAATAAGGAAAATAGGTAAATCACGGAGAAGTATCGATTTTAACAAGAAGAATTGGTTCAAATCCTTAATAGGAATCAATTAAGTAAAAAAGAAATCCAAAGAATGTTGGTTTTAACAGAAAATTGAACCAATCGATACAACTGGTTCACAAAAATAAACATAATAACAAAAAATTGAAGAAATCAGTGTCGCGAACAGGAGCATCTAGGGTTTAAAAATATACACGAAAATTAATCAAACATGTAGAGAAACCATTAGTTTAACATTTGAAAGTAAAGAAAATCTGGGACGAACCCTAATTTTAAAAAGAGTAAACGAAGTCGAAATAATTAATTAAACCAAGAGATTTAAAGGAAAATACCCAATAATGCTCGAATCACTTTAGATCTATAAAGATCTTAAAAGAATCGAATAGTAGTAAAACTAGGGTTTTCAGAAAATAGTAGAGATGAAAAGAATCGGTCAAAAACCTATGCAATTCGTACTAAAAATAAGAGGAAATCCATACTCACAAACGGAAGTGGCCTGAGGCAGGCCGGTAAACAACTTTCAAACTGGAACAGGTTGGATTTTCGTGAGATCCTCTCAAGGACTCATGAAATCCAACAGCCAGAGGGTATAGAAAATCGGTGGTGGTCGGAGAATGTATAGAAATACCATGGATAGGAGGTCTCCACCGGTGATGGCGATTAGGGTTAGGGGCGAGTTGAGAGAGAGTTGGAGAGGTTAGGGAACGAAGGCGGCGAAAATGAGAGAGTAAAGGGGGTTAGGGGGTCATTTGGGATTAATATGGCAAGAAAGAATAAGGGTCGTTGATCTCAAAGATCAACGGCCAGGATTAGAAGGGGGTCTGAGTCGGGTTTGGTCTAATTAGGTTGGGTCTGATTTGAATTGGGCTTGGGTTAAATAAATTGGATTTGGGGGGGGGGGGAATTTTGGGTGTGATTTAGGGGCTATTATTTAAATACCCATTTTACTAAATAAAATAATTTTAGAAATAGATAATTAAATGATAAAAAATGATTTTCAAGCATGAAGGTGATCTAAAATAATTATTCAATATGATAAAAATACGAAAAGTCATTTTCTGTATAGATAATGTAGTTATGCATATGTAGGGGCTATTTTTGCAAATTATGGAATGTTAGTCTTAAACATGAAAATGTAATTATAAAAAATATATTAAAATATTTGAACACTCATATAAACATAAATGATGAATTTAGATGATTAAATCATCATAAATAATATGAGGGACAATTTTGAACATTTATGTAATTAAAAATGCAAAAATAAATGGATTTAGGCCCTTTAAAAATTTGTAGAAAAAAATTGTAAAACACTTATGCATGTTTGTAATTGTATGCACAATATTTTGAAAGTATGCATGCAGATTTTAAAAATATATGAGGAAAAAATTGGGTATCAACAAATATTACAAGTCCAGCTCTAAGTACCATAAGCTTGCCCCTTATGTAAATCACCACAAATGTAAGCTCACTCAACTTGAAATCACATAGGTCTTTTGCGGGAATGTAATCAAA
The DNA here is from genome assembly GCA_026770625.1 of Nicotiana glauca. NCBI lineage: Eukaryota > Viridiplantae > Streptophyta > Magnoliopsida > Solanales > Solanaceae > Nicotiana > Nicotiana glauca. The sequence continues at coordinate 49,921 of MU750505.1, read as the reverse complement.
TCTTTTGGATCAAGGTAGGACTTATTGGCATATGATGTTTTCATCTTTCCTTAAGCACTCCATTTTCTCATTTCGGCTCATACTTTCTTGATTGTTTGAGTCATTTTCTTCTTCCTTAGGGGAGCTAGAGAGAGACACTATCACTCTTTCTTGCTCATGACGATCATTTTTCTCCTTTTCTACTCATTCCATGCCTTTTAACATTGCTTTCTTTGGATCCCTTCACTTTTCTATCTTATTCACTTTCTTTTTGACATAGTTCTTTTTTTGGCTTTTCTTTCTTTTCTTTTGCCTTCCTTTTCCTTCATTTTTTTTGTGTTCTTTATACCTTTTATCACTTCCACTTTCCTCGTCTATCCCCCAAACTTATGATTTGCCAACTGTGAATGCCAAGAAAAGATCGGGTGCCAAGACAGGGTCATTATAGAATGGATAAAGGCTTGTAACGTGGTTATTAAAAGAAAAAGGGTTTAGGCTCAAAGGAGTTGACTAGGGATATCATATTTGTAGGATACAGAAGCTTTCAAGTTTCTAATTGGATCAAGGAGAGCCTACAATAATTTCTCAAGTTGAGCTACACTTAGAATTTCGCCTAGACAAACATTCAAGACAAAGTCTAGACTTGTTGGCACGGAACTTGGACTTGCAATTCAATACCTCGCCTCAGAAGCTGGTGGATTGTTAAAGAGAAACGAGTCGAGGGCCCACAACAACCCTAGCTATTATTGAGTGTCACAAATGGCTCCAAGAAACCACTCGATGATTGTTTTAGTCAACACAAGAGTCTAAAGGTCACGACTAGAGCTATTGTTTTCCAATCAACTTCTTTCTAACCATAAGGTCGAAGGTAAATGTGTTAGGCCCAATTGAAGCCTGCTTGAGACACATTTATTCATTACTACTACTCACACAAAAACATAAATAAAACGGACTCAATTTCTTAAGAAGGTTGTCACGTCATCCATCGTCGTAAAGAGCCACCCGGTTCACACAACATCCACCTTTGGAAATAACCTTGGCATTAAGAAACCAACATAAAAGGCAGCTAACAACTTAAAAAGAAACTACTAAAGGAAATAAGAAGCTATGAAGTAAAATTACAAATAGAGTTATGAAGTAAACTACGGAAATCAAACTGAATATATACAAACTTGAAGTAAAGCGAATATATACATAAATGAAAATGAATATATACATCAAATGGTAAAAATATATACATACCAAATGTGAAAGTAACAAATATATACATACCAAAAGTAAAAATAAAGAGAAGCAAAGAAAAAGAAAACTAGTATCATAGTTATTACATACCAATGCCATCAAATCATCACCAAATCAAAATGGACCCCCCCCCCCCAATAAAAGATAGCATTATCCTCAATGCTAATATCAAAATAAGATTAGGGAAAGGATTAGAGAGTAAATAAAAACTCCCTATGTGGTCTCTATCTACATCGGGTCAGGCACATGAGTGGGATCCTCTGACTGCATAGGATCATCAGCTACCTCCGGGTCTTCTAACTGGATCTCCAAATCCTCTGACTGGGGGACCACGGGGGTTGTGGAACATCTGGATCATCTCCTCAACAGTATGTGTAGTGACAGCCGGCTCCTCAGACTGGCCAGCTGCTGGTGCCTCATGCTCTGTTGCCTGTGCTGCTGGGACTTGCTCCTCCATGAGCAAGTCCAGTGGGATGTCTCCAGCAGAATTAAACCTCTCTACCTCCTTCTTCAGCAGCTCCACTGACTCCTTTGAGGCCCGAGTCTTCTTCATCTTCTTCACTTGCTTGCCCAGATCCTTAATAACCTTTCCATGTGTAACCAAAGTGTCTAAGATCTTCTTTTGGTTGTCCAGAAGCTTTTTCTGGTTGTCCAGAAGCTCCTTCAATGAATCTTCAACTGATCGAAGTACCTGAAGTTGTGTTGGGGCTGACTGTGCTGCTACTGCACTGGATAAGACAGACAACTTTGATGTAGCAGCCTGCATCTAGTTGTTGATGCTGGATAATGTCTGAGAAACTCGTAGTGCAGTCTGAGGGTAAGTGGAAGATGAGGGCACCGATAATGGCATGGTGATGGATGGTCCGGATAAATGAGAAGTAATGGTAGCTGAAGATCCCGCTACTGTGGAAGGTTCTAATCTGGTGGACACTACCCTTGGCTCTTCAGACTGGCTAGTAGAGATAGCGGCTTTACCCTTTGATTTAGGGTTTCCTAGTCATTGGAGGCTATACCATGAGAAAAGCTTTTTTAGCTTCACCTTTGTGTCATAGTGCTTCTTCTCAACCCCTTGGTCCTTGAAATACATAGAAAGGAAGTTAGGGTAGGGAAAGGATGTTTCCTCTTTTCCAACTGCCTTGGAGATGTGGTAGTACATGAGGTTCCTCACATTGATTGGATACCCCGCCATGATGGAAGCTACCAAGATTGCCTGGGTGAGTGGGAGGACATTAGCATGCTAGCACGGGTCTAGCCGGTTGCACACAAATGTGGACCACCCTTTGGCTTCAAAGCTAAGGGTGTTTCTGGCTATTGGGACTCCAGCTATGAGCAATGTCGGTGTCGTCCTTGGAATGTCTAATATCTCTACTATCCATGGACAGGTTGCTTCATCTAGGGCCAAATTCTCGAAGTATTGCACGGATTCCACATCCTCAAAACCAGAATATACATTGAAAATGTGTCCATCAAACTGGATCTTCAAGTTCCTGACCTTTATCACAGCGGTGCCCTTTTTGATATGGGAAACATTGGCGTAGAACTCTTTGACAAGGTACTCATTTGCATCCACCACTTTGCTGGTGAAGAATTTCCACCATTTTCTCTCCTCAAACTGTCTATTGACATTTGAATTGTGGGGAAGGAGGTCTCTTTCTATGAACAGTTGCTTAAGGGTGAGCGACCTTTGGAGCCACCATTCCCAAAATTTTAGATATGCTTTCTCGCTCACGAATCTATCAACTCACACCTCAGGCTTTCTTGGCCTGGCCAACCCCTCCCCCCTCCCCACATTGGTATTATCCCCTCTCCCGTCATCCAGGACCTCGTCATCATTAACAACATTTATAGGAGCTAGGGAAGCATGTGTGGAAGAGGGTTCAGAATTTTCACTACCCTCTCCCGATCCCTCAAATGAACCCTCAGATGAACTTTCAGAAGAGGTGGGCCCATCAACTAAATGCAGTCTCCCCAGGAAATGTGTGGGGATAATGTGTTGCCACGGAGTCTCCTTCAGAATCTTCCTGGGTGGGACATACTCACTGGTCTCAGAATGGTCTGTGGCTTTATCCGCAGCTTTGATGGAGTCTCTTAATTTGCCGATAGACTTTTGCACTACTAGGGGTAGCTTAGTCAATTATTTACCCCTACCACGGGAGGGTTTTGCCATTTAGACGTATCACCTCTACCTCAGGAACCGACCATTGTTTGCAATATACAAGCAGTGAAATATAGTCAGAATAAGGCTTTAAGCATGTGTTAAAATAGTACAAACGAAATACAAACATTGCTTCTTAGAATAAGGCACCGCAGACCGCATAAAAGTGAGCCCAGCTGCTAAATGCCCCTCGCGAACCATGTAAAAGTGACCGCGGGGTGCGAAGAGGTCAGGCTCAGACTACTAACTCTCTGTACTTGATCAAACGCGAACCGCAAAAAATAGAACGCGGCCACGAATGACCCATCGCGAACCGCGTAAAAGTAAACACAGTCGCGAAGGCAAATGATAACCTCTCTGAATTTTAAAAGAGTGGACCGAAAAAATATGGACGCGACTGCGAAGGTCTAACCGTAGAACGCGGATGAAAAAGTTGAACAACCCTCAGTGTTTTGAAGTTAGGGTATCATGGACCGTGAAGTTTTGGATGCGGCCGCATACCCTATCGCAAACCGTGGAAAAGTGACCGCGACCGCAAATTTCAAGTGAAATCGGCACTGAAGAACACTGATAACTAGGGTTTCACCACTAACTGTGAAAAATTAGAACAGTTAACCATGCAAAGTTACTAACCCCGGCCCCCATTAGACATAGAAATACTACCCACATGTATTTAAACAACAATCAAGCATTAATTTGACATTATGGCATACATTTAACCCTAACTAAAAAAATTAAAATTAAGAGAAAAGAAAAGAAAAAGATAAAATCAAATCATTGAGATGAACATACCAGTTGTATAATGTGATAGGAAATCTACACTTGATGAGAATGAGATGAATTTAAAATCCAGTAGAGATGCACGTTGTTCTAGATGAGTTTGAACAATTAGGGTTCGTAAAGTAGAAATAAATGAAGAGCTTCTATTTATACTCAAACCCAGTGGACCCCCCTGACTTACTTGAGTGCGGCCGTAAAATTTTGTCATGGTCCACACTTTTTACCTGTTTGGAGCTTCATTGAACGCGGTCTGCGAAAAAATGGCAGCGGCCGCATAAATTGTGCAGACCGCAAAATTATGCATGCGACTTTGAAGGCTTAAAGATTTTCAATAGGCCAACTTTAGAGAGTTGTCAATTTGTATCAACCAGCTACGCAGTCCGCGTCAGAATTATGCGGCCGAGAAGTTCCACCAATTAGCCAAATTTTTCCTTGCCAAATTCCTGCACTGCACAGCCAATTCCTACATGCACTTCACAATCAGCTGCTCCAAACTCCAATAAAATTTCTAACCTAAGAAGAAAATCAAAAGAAAGAAAAACATATGGATTGCTTCCCAAGAAACGCTTGATTTAACGTCGCAACATGACACATGTTACCATCATTCACTTGAAATGGATCAATGCCACAACGTGGCCATCATGAACCTTACCAATGTAGTGCTTCACTCGGTAACAATTGACTCTAAAGATCTCACCATTCTTGTTTTTCAATTCTAGAGCACCAAAAGGAGTTACATGCATTACTTCAAAGGGACTGACTTTAGCTTTCACGGAAATATCTGTAACTAGGAGTTGAATAAGAGAACAAGGTCACCTTCTTTGAATTCTTTATTCCAGATATACTTATCATGTAGGTACTTCATCTTATCCTTATACAAGGACGAACAGGAGTAAGCATGGAACCGGAACTCATCAAGTTCATTTAATTGCTCCACCCGAAGATTAGCAGCTACATCCCACTCTAGGTTCAACTTCTTCAACGCCCACATGGCCTTATGCTCTAATTCCACCGGGAGGTGACATGCTTTCCCAAACACCAACCAATATGGAGACATACCAATTAGAGTCTTGTAAGTTGTTCTATATGCCCATAAAGCATCGTCAAGTTTCCTTGACCATTCAGTCCGGTTTGCATTGATAGTCTTGGATAGAATACTCTTGATCTCCCTATTGGAGACCTCAACCTATCCACTTGCCTAGGGGTGATAAGGGGTTGACACCTTGTGATTGACACCATATTTAGAGAGTAAAGTGTCAAAGGCTTTGTTGCAAAAATGAGACCCCCTTCACTGATAATGGCCCTTCAGGTGCCGAATCTTGTGAACATGCTTTTCTTTAAGAAAGCCATCACACTCTATGCATCATTGTTGGGCAAAGACACAACTTCAACCCATTTCGAAATGAAATCCACATCAACAAAAATATACGTATTCCCACACGAACTCACAAATGGAACCATAAAGTTGATGCCCATACATCAAAGATATCAATATCAAGGATGGTGGTGAGAGGCATATCATTCTTCTTAAATCCCACCGGATCTTTGGCAATCATCACACCGCTTAAAAAGCTTGCTAGCATCTTTATACCAGGTAGACCAATAGAATCTATAACTTAGGACCTTTGTAACAATTCTCGCCCCACCATGGTGACCACCATAAGGTGGGGAATGGCAAGCCTCAAGAATACCCAATTTCTCTTCTTCTGGAACACATCTCCGGATAACACCATCGGTGCAAATTTTGGAAAGATATGGCTCGTCCCAATAATAATCCAAGCAGTCTTGTTTGAGCTTCTTCTTTTGGTTTGAAGAGAACTCATTCGGGACAATTTTGCTCACAAGATAGTTAGCCACATCGGCAAACTAAGGCATCCTGGTCAAAGACATGGAAAGGAGTTGTTCATCCAAAAATGAATCATTGATCTCAAGGCCATCATGGGGCCTCCCCTCTTCCAAACGGGGCAAGTGGTCCGCCACTTTATTCTCACTCCCTTTTCGGTCTATGATTTCAAGATCAAACTCTTGTAGAAGAAGTAACCACCACATCAATCTAATCTTTGAGTCCTTCTTACTCATCCAATAACGAAGCACCGCGTGATATGTGTGAACAATCACTTTGGTACCTATGAGGTACGGGCGGAACTTTTCCATAGCAAAGACAATGGCTAAGAGTTCTTTCTCGGTCACCGTATAGTTGACTTGGTTGTCGTTCATGGTCTTACTATCATAGTAGACCGGATGGGATATCTTGTTGATTCTTTGCCCAAATACCGCTCCTAATGCCACATCGCTAGCATCACACATGAGTTCAAATGGTAAGCTCCAATTTGGTGCGGTAATGATGGGAGTGGTAGTCAACCTATAGTTGAGTAGCTCAAAAGCCTTCATACAATCATCACTGAACACAAATTTTGCATCTTTTTCTAACAACTTGCACAAGGGGTTCACCACCTTTGAGAAATCCTTTATGAACAGACGGTAGAACCCCGCATGGCCTAGAAAGCTCCTCAATCCTTTGACGGAAGTAGGAGAAGGGAGTTTTGATATCACTTCAATTTTTGCTTTATCCACTTTGATACCATTCTTGAAAATCTTATGGTCGAGGACAATGCCCTCCTCAACCATAAAGTGACACTTCTCCCAATTAAGCACCAAGTTAGTCTCTTCACAACATGCCAAGACTTTATCAAGATTATCCAAACATTCATCACAAGAATCCCCCACAACAGAAAAATCATCCCTAAAAACCTCGAGGAAAGCCTCCACTATATCCGTGAATATTGTCATCATACACCCCTAAAAAGTAGCTGATGAATTACATAAAACAAACGGCATCCTTGAGAATGCAAATGTGCCATACAGACAAGTAAAAGTGGTATTCTTTTGGTCTTTAGGTGCAATAAGAATCTAGTTATACCCGGAATACCTATCAAAGAAGCAATAATAAGCACGTCCGGCTAACCTATCCATTATTTGATCAAGAAATGGAAGCGTAAAACGGTCTTTCGGAGTCACTTTGTTGAGCTTTCTATAATCCATGCATACCCTCCAACCGGTGAAAGTTCTTGTGGGGATCAACTCATCGTAGTCTTTTGTAATCACAGTCATGCCCCCATTCTTTGGGACATATTGTACCCGTGAAGTCCATGAACTATTAGAAATGGGGTAGACAACCCCAGCATCTAACCATTTGATGACCTTTTTCTTGACAACCTCTTGCATGACCTCATTCAACCTTCTTTGATGTTTAAAAGAGAGTTTGGAATCCTCCTTCAATATGATTTTGTTCATGTAAAAGGCGGGTCTTATACCCCGAATATCCACCAATGTCCAACATATTTCCTTCTTCCTCCTTTGGAGCACCGCAAGGGTGGAATCTACCTGCACGTTAGTTAAGCACGAGGAAAGAATAACAGGTAAAGTGGAATAAGGGACTAAGAACTCATACGTGGGGTGTGAAGGCAAAGGCTTCAACTCCGGTATGGGAGGCTCCTCGATTGAGGGCTTTGTTGGTGGATTCTTTCGGTTCTCAAGATCCAAGGAAAGTTGTCCGGGGCTAATATGTATATGAACCCATTCCTTGAAAAGCATTAATATATTGCATCAAGCCTTCATCCTCATTCACATCATGATTCAAAAACACAGCTTCCAATGGGTCTTCCACATTAATCACAACATTTGTGTCTTCAACAATCACTTATGGCAAGATCCACAAACGAACATAATTCGTTTCTATTAGTCTGCCTCATTGACTTGCAAACATGAAACATAACTTTTTCATCACTCACCCGGAAGGTGAGCTCCCCTACTTCCACATCAACTAAGGCCTACCTTGTAGCCAGGAAAGGTCTACCCAATATGATCAGCACCTCATAGTCAACCTCACAGTCAAGTATCACAAAATCTGCGGGGAGTATTGATAACTAGGGATTTTTGACGTGTTTCATGCTCCTTCTTACTTACGCTTTGATTATAAATTCTTAAAAAATGGTCCCAGAAGGCTCATAAGTTGTGCTTGATTGTAGGTTTGATCAACAAAGTGACGAGATGTCAAAGATCGGCTCAAAAGGAGTGAAACCTGCACAAGTATCAAAGACAAGACAACTCAGGACAAACTAGCCTAGTGTGGCCGCAGTCCATTCTGTGCGGTTTGCACTATGGAGATTCAGAGACTGGAATTGAAGGCATCAAAGCAGTGCGGCCGCAGTCCATTCTGTGCGGTCCGCCCTAGGGAGATTCAGAGACTGGAATTTTAAGGCATCAAAGCACTGCGCCGTAGTAGATATTGTGCGGCCCGCACTAAAGACACCGCAGCCGCACCACTATTTTATACGGTCCGCGGAAGCAAACTTCAGAGAGATGTCAAGTGCCAAGGTTCAAGCATGTGTGGTCCGCGATCGTGTTTGTGCGGACCACACTATATGCCTCCGCGGTCGCAGTCCATTCTGTGCGGTCCGCGAAGCCTAGGTTCAGAGAGTTGATTTTTTAGATTCAAGAGCCTAGTGCGGCCCACACTATTTTGTGCGGTCCGTACTGACACCCCGCAGGGGCATTGTTGTCTAGTTTTTCCAACTTAGTATAAATAGAATATTTTTCCATTTTTAGGGCATCAGATATTTTAGCAATGTGGCTGCGCTCGTGAGAAGACCTTTCTTAGCTATTTTTGGCACTTTTGCTTAGTTCTAATCATTGAAACTCTCTACTTGCATTAGTAATTAATTAATATGTCTTTCTCTTCATCTATTTCCCTGATTTTATCTTTAAGCATGAGTAGCTAAACCCATTAGCTAGGGCTGTGGCTCAACCCTAGTATGGGTAATTGATGGGTGTTGTGATTTAAGGTTAGATTGATTATGGGTGTTTGTTATTTTGGTCAATTTTATGGTTTAATTTATGAATTAGTGGTTGCAAACACTAGTTTGTGCCAAGTTGACTTGGCTCTAATTAAGAAAGAGAGCCTAAGTCTCCAAAATTGACTCAACAAGGAATTGGGATGGACCAAGAGATTTGATAGTCCCAATTAAAGGGTTAAACCTCAAGAGAGCAATTACCCGACTTGAACCCTAGTTGCCCGGGCAAATATGCGTACCCAATTGGTCTCGAGAGAGTCAATTGGGAAAAATCACTCTTTCCACCGAGAGGTGTAGAGTGGTTAGTATTGAGTAACAGTTATAACATATTTCCTAAACCATGTCAATCGTGCCTTAGATGCAATTACCCGTAAATTAGCCACCTAGGTGAAGGTCACTACCCTAGTGCCTTTTAAACCATTAGATACAATTTGCAGCAATTTACTCTTAGTCTAATTTAGTTACAATTATAATTTGTAGTTTGATCATAGTAAAATATAACGAAAAACCAAAAATGAATAGAAGACCAATTAAGAACATACACGCAATCCTAAGCTAAATAGATACTCGACTCCAATCCTAGCTCTCTGTGGATTTGATCCTGACCCACAAATTGGGTAAAAGCTATTGCGACCCTCTCTCGCTACTTTTTAGTGGTGCGGAGTTGGCGGTGATCACTTTTTGGTGTCGTTGCTGGGGAGCTAACGGTTTTGGCTATCTATTTAGTTAGTTTTCTATGTTCTTCTTCTTTACTTCTTTGTTACTAATTTGTTTGTGTGAATACAACAGGTACCAAATGGATTTAAATGCTAATGACCCTCTTGGAAATGTGCTTGCGGGGGAAGAGGTAGATGAAATTGGAGAAGATGAGGTGCCTCTTGTACCTCCCAGACCACGACAAGGATGCCAGGACAATGCTAATGATAATGTTCCAGACCCTCCTCAGCCACCTCCAAGAGTGGCTCCCAGAGTATTACCAAACCAAGGATATGCAAGTGCTATTGTCCCACCCAGAATCCGGGCGAGCAATTTTCAGATAACTAATATGATGTTGACCTTACTTGAGCAGCGTGGGTATTTCACGGGTGCTGCGAATCAAAATACCTACAAACATTTAAATTGGTACGTGGATACATGTTGGTGTAGCAAGCAGACGAATGTGTCCGAAGACGCTATTAGGTTGAGATTTTTCTCGTTTTCACTTCGGGGAAAGGCATTAGATTGGCTAGAGAGACTCCCCAATCATTCCATCACAACTTGGGATGAGTTGGAGGATAAGTTTATTGCTAAATTCTTCTCACCCGGACATATGGAGGCACTTTGAGATGAGATATTGGCTTTCAATCAAGAACCCATGGAACCTTTGCATGAGATCTGGGAGCGGTTTAGAACAACGGTGTAAGAATGCCCAAACAATGATATGACCGAGGCGATGATTCAACAAATCGTCTATCGGGGCATCAATACTACAAATCAATGCATAGTCAATCAATTGGTCGGGGGTAATTTTATGAAGTTGTCTTATGACGAAGCCTGTGAGATTCTTGATGAGATGGCGGATACATCCTCCGCATGGCAAAGTAGAGAAAATGTTCCTCAAGGCGACCCTATGGTTATTCATTTGCATAAGGAGTTACATGACCATGGGCAAGCTATAGCGGAGTTGACAACTACTCTGAATCAATTGGCTAAGGCACAGTTGCAACAAGTCCAAAACCCTTGCCAAGTGAATGCTATGGAAGGTGTTAATATGCTTACCAACAAGAGAAGGCAAAGAAGGCAACAAAACCAAGGGAATTCTGAGCAATTTGGTGATGATTGTGATGGGTTTCAAAATGATGGATATGATGAGCAAAGTGAAGAGGTACAATATGTTAATAACTATCAAGGCAATAGTGGCAACTCTTCAAATCAACAATGGTGACCCCAAGGAAATTAGGGAAATCAACAATAAGGTGGTGGTAATTGGAACAATAACAACCAAGGCGGTAATTAGGGGAACAACAATCAAGGCAACCAAGGGAATTGGAATGGTAGTAACAATAATGGGAACAATAATGGTCAAGGCGGGTGGAACAACAATGGAAACCAATGCAACCGGGGGCAAGGCTTTCAAAGGCCCCCGATGTACCCACAACCGAACAATCCGCCTCCATTTCAATCTCAAGGATCTAGTTCTTTGGGTAATGATATGGGAAGAATAGAAATGATGTTTGAACAAATGATAAATAAGAACCAAGATTCATATGCTCAATTGGCTCCCCACAATACCTCTATCCGAAACTTGGAGGTGCAATTAGTCCAAATCTCTCAATCGTTGAATACTCGCCCTAAGAGTGATCTACCAAGTGATACGGTGGTGAACCCTAAGGGTAGAAAAATCATGTGATGGCGGTTACAAAAAGAAGTGGGAGAGGCAGTGATGTGCATGCCTCGAAGGATAAGCAAGTTGTGGATGATGATGTTGAGTTGCGAGAAAATGATGAACCTTTGATAGTTGAAGATGTAGTTGAGAATGAGGTGAACAATGATGTGAGGATTGACATTAATGAGGCCGAGGTGGAAACTCAAGATGTTGTGAACCCATCTAGGGAACATGTGATTGACATGCCCGAGCCGGTGGTGCCTAAAGCCAAGGCACCTTTTCCTAGGCCACCTCCGCCTTATCCTCAATGGTTAGCAAAGCAAAAGAGTGACAATCAATTCAAAAAGTTCATTGATATGATGAAAAGCCTTACAATCAATGTGCCTTTGGTAGAGGCACTTGAACAAATGCCAGGCTATGCAAAGTTCATGAGGGATTTGGTCACAAAGAAGCGTTCTATGGATTGTGAAATAATAAAGATGACTCACCAAGTCAGTGCAATAGTGCATTCTATGGCCCCGAAACTTGAAGACCCGGAGCTTTTACTATCCCTTCCACTATTGGAAGTGCAGATTTTGCTAAGGCCCTTTGTGATTTGGGAGCTAGCATAAATTTAATGCCTTATTCGGTCTTCAAGACTTTGGGAATTGGGAAACCTAGTCCAACCTCAATGAGACTTCAAATGGCGGATCATTCGATGAAGCGACCTTTGGTCATAATTGATGATGTGCTTATCCGAGTGGACAAGTTTATATTGTCGGCCGACTTTGTCATTTTGGATTGTGAAGTGTACTTCGAAGTCCCAATTATTCTAGGGAGACCATTCCTTACAACGGGGAAGGCATTGGTTGATGTTGAAGCGGGTGAGCTAAATTTTCAAGTGGGGGATGAGAAGGTCATCTTCCATGTTTGCAAATCCATGAAGCAACCCAATAGCACCAAGGTGTGCTCATTTGTGAACATTATCACACTTGCGATCGTGGATGATACAAGTTCTATGATTAACGCAGAAGATCCCCTTGAGGTCGTGCTATTAAATCTTGATGACAATGATGATGCAAGCAGAGTGGAGTGTATCAATGCTCTACATGGGATGGGCTTTTATTCCTATGAGCCAAGAAAATTGTCTTTGGATCTTGAAAATCGGAAAACTCCACCAACCAAACCATCAATTGAGGAGCCATCGGTGTTGGAGTTGAAGCAACTACCTCCACACCTCAGGTATGAATTATTGGGCTCTAATTCTACTTTACCAGTTATTATTTCTTCTTGCCTTACTAACATGCAGGTTGTGGCCACTTTGGAGGTGCTTCAAAGGAGAAAAAGGGCAATTGGATGGAATCTGCGGATATTTGGGGAATAAGCCCCGTATTTTGCGTGCACAAGATTATTTTGGAGGAGGATGCAAGGACTTACCTAGAACATCAAAGGAGGCTCAATGAGGCAATGCAAGAGGTGGTGAAGAAAGAAGTGATCAAGTGGCTAGATGCAGGTGTGGTGTATCCACTCTCCGATAGCTCATGAACTTCTCTGGTGCAATGTGTGCCGAGTAAGGGTGGAATGACTGTGATGAAAAATGACAACAATGAACTTGTTCCCACTCGGACCATTACCGGGTAGAGAGTTTTTATGGACTACCGAAAGCTAAATAAAGTGACCCGCAAGGATCATTTCCCGTTGCCATTCCTCGACCAAATACTTGATCGCCTTGTGGGGCGAGCCTTTTATTGCTTTTTAGATGGATATTCAGGTTCTAATCAAATCTTAATTACTCTAGAGGACCAATAGAAGACCACATTCACCTACCCATATGGTACATTTGCTTTCTCCCGGATGTCGTTCGAGTTGTATAATGCTCAGGCGACCTTCCGACGATGCATGATGGCTATTTTCACCGACATGGTGGAAGACATTTTGGAGGTCTTTATGGATGATTTTAGTGTGGTTGGTGATTCATTTGAAAAGAGTTTAGGAAATCTGGATAGAGTCTTGGCCCGATGTAAAGACATCAATCTCATTCTTAATTGGGAAAAATTCCACTTCATGGTTGAAGAGGGCATAGTGTTGGATCACAAAATTTCTAAGCATGGGATTGAAGTAGACAAAGCCAAGATTGAGGAGATTTCAAGGCTTACTCCCCCCACTTCTGTCAAAGGGGTGAGAAGTCTCCTTGGGCATGCGGGGTTCTACCGGCGATTTATCAAGGATTTTTCGAAGGTGGTGAATCCTCTTTGTAAGTTGCTAGAGAAAGATGCTAAGTTTGTGTTTGATGAGAGATGTATGGAAGCTTTTGAACTCCTTAGGCATAAGTTTACCACTACCCTAATCATTACCGCACCCAATTGGAGCTTGCCTTTCAAGCTCATGTGCGACGCAAGTGATGTTGCGGTTGGGGAAGTGTTGGGTCAAAGAGTGAACAAAATGTTTCATCCCATGTACTATGCAAGCAAGACTATGAATGAAGCTCAAAGAAACTAAATGGTGACGAGAAAGAATTGTTGGCTATTGTGTTCGCCATGGAAAAATTTCGGCCATATCTTATGGGAGCCAAAGTCATAGTGCACACCGACCATACTGCCCTTAGGTATTTGATGACCAAGAAAGATTCCAAGGCAAGGTTGATGAGATGGGTGTTACTTCTTCAAGAGTTTGATTTGGAAATAGTGGACCAGAAAGGTAGTAAGAACCAAGTTGCGGATCATTTGTCCCGCTTGGAGGAGGAAGGCAGGCCGTGTGATGGCCTAGAGATCAATGATACATTCCCCAATGAGCAACTACTTTCTGTGTCGATGTGTGATATGCCATGGTTTGCGGACACTGCTAATTTCATTATGACTGGCATCATCCCGTGTGAGCTTTCTTCTAACCAAAGGAAGAAGCTAAAATGGGATAGTCTGGACTTCTATTGGGATGAGCCATACTTGTTCAATATTTACACGGATGGTGTGATTCGAAGGTGTGTCCCGGAGGAAGAACAATTGAGTATTTTGGAGGCTTATCATTCCTCCCCCTATGGTGGCCATCATGGAGGGGTGAGGACGGCTTTGAAAGTTCTGAGTTGTGGTTTTTATTGGCCAACCTTGTTCAAAGATGCAAGTGATCTAGTAAAAAGATGTGATCAATGTCAACGAGCAGGCGGGATTTCCAAGAAAGATGAGATGCCTCTAAACACAATTCTTGAATTTGATATCTTTGATGTATGGTGTATCGATTTTATGGGCCATTTTGTTAGCTCGTGTGGTAACACTTACATTCTTGTAGCGGTTGATTATGTGTTAAAATGGGTTGAGGTTGTGGCCTTGACCAACAATGAAGCCAGGAGTGTGGTGGCATTTCTAAAGAAGAGCATTTTCATAAGGTTTGATACACCTCGGGCAATCATTAGTGATGGAGGATCATATTTTTGTAACAGAGCTTTTGATGCCTTGCTTTTCAAGTATGGTGTCAACCATAAAGTCTCTAGGCCTTATCATCCTCAAGTAAGTGGCCAGATTGAAGTGTCTAACAGGGAGATCAAGAGCATTTTTCCAAAACTGTCAATGCCAATAGGACCGATTGGTCTAAAAAGTTAGATGATGCTCTATGGGCTTACCGGACTGCTTACAACACCCCAATTGGTATGTCACCATACCGGTTGGTGTTTGGGAAAGCATGTCATCTACCAATGGAGTTGGAGTATAAGGCCATGTGGGCCTTGAGGAAGCTTAATCTTGAGTGGGATGTTGCGGCTAATCTTCATGTTGAACAACTCAATGAACTTGATGAATTCCGGTTCCATGCATACTCTAGTTCGTCCTTGTATAAGGACAAGATGAAGTACCTTCATGATAAATATGCTCGTGGAAAGGAGTTCAAAGTTGGTGATTTGGTGCTTTTGTTCAATTCTCGTCTAAGGTTGTTCCCGGGAAAGCTGAAATTAAAATGGAGCGGACCATTTGAAGTTGTGTGTATGACCCCGTTTGGTGCCCTAGATTTGAAGAACAAAAGTGGTGAAGTCTTTAGAGTGAATGGGCACTGTGTCAAGCATTATCTTGGGAAGTTTGATGATAGCCATGTGGTGGTTGTTGTTCATTTCAAATAATGTGATGGTAACCCGCGTCGTGTCGCGACATTAAATCAGGCGCTTCTTGGGAGGCAACCCATGTGTTTTTATTTTTGTTTTCTTTGATTTTCTTTGTAGTATAGGATTGATTTTTGGGCTAACTGGTTGTGAGATGTTGCAGGATTGAGTTGATGCAGTGCAGGACATAATTGCAAAATTGTTCAATCTCTGAAGTTTCCAGTGCGGACGCACTACACTTTGTGCGGTCCGCACTGGCAAAGGGTGACAAAATTGCTCTTCGAAGTTTGCCACCGCAGCCGCAATTGATTTGGTGTGGTCTGCGGTGGACCACCGCGATCGCGGTGCATTATGTGTGGACCGTGATGGGTTACTGAGTTGGAACTGATCATAATAGACCAGTGCGGATCGCGGTCCATTTTGTGCGGCTACACTGGTAGGTGAGAATGGGCCCCAGGGGTTTCTTAATAAATAGACCCCAAGGGCCTCCTGTTACCCTTTTCGCAAATTTGAAACTCAGAGACCATACATATTGTTCATCTTCTTCTTAATTCGTAATTGACTGCTTGAAATTGACTTTGTTTAATTTTCATCTTTTCTTAATGTCTGTTCTTTTACCTCCCATGATTCTTTTAAATTGTTAGGTTAGGTTAGTTTGATTTTTGTTTCTTGCATACTTTGTTAGTTAAATGTACTGGGTAAGTAAGTAGGGACCCTAATTAGATGAAATTTGAACTTAAGAACAAAATCTTATGAACCCTAACTCAGTGTCATGTCTGGGTACGTAGCGCGGATCGCGATCGTTTCTGTGGCCGTGGTGCTATCTTATGTCCAGCTGACCTTTTCCCAGTGTGGCTGCACTACATTTTGTGTGGTCCACACTGGCCCAGTGTTCCCGAGCATACAGAGGACCCAGGGACCACCCATGATCCTATGCAGACCGACAGGGCTTAGGGAGTTTTCCATATCCTTTTTCTCTATCTTTTTGGTGCTTATTTTGGACTAGTTGGCATTGGGACAATGCCAGCTTTTATTTGAGGGGGTGCGCCTTACATTTTTGGATGATTTACATATTGATACATTTTATGCTTTCTTAATTTTCATTTGGTCTGTATATAATTTTATATTTAGCTACTTTTATCGCACTTTTTATCTTTCCTTGGGTCTGTATATAAATTCACATTTCATTGTATATATTCATCCCGTCTATTGTATATTCAAATCCCCTCTTGTATATATTTATTCTATTTTGCGCAAAAACATTTCTCATTTTTAGCTTCTTATTTGTGATTCGTAGCTTTTTGTTTTCGGAGTTTGCAATAAGCCTTTGGTTTTCTTAATGCCGCGGTTCTTTTCAAAGGTGGAGTATTGTGTAAACCGGGTGGCTCTTCCCGATGATAGATGGCGTGACAATCTTCTTAAGGGTTTGAGTCCGTTTTTCCTTTTGTTTTTAGTAGTCTGTAGTTAAGGGTACCTCAAGCAAAGCTTCACTTGGGCCTAGCACATTTGCCTTTGATCTTATGGTCAAAAACAAATTGTTGTGTTTAGGATGGTGAAAGTCGTGGCCTTGAGACTCTTGTGTTGACCGATAATCATCAAGTAGTTTTTTCGGGACCATTGTGTGCTCAAATCATATCTAAGGTCGTTGTGGGCCCCCGACTCTATGTCTTTATCAATCCCTTAGCTTGTGTGATAATTGAATTGAAAGTCCAAGTCCCGAGCCATTGGTCTAGATCTTGCCCTGAATGTTTGTTGAGGCAAAATCCTCGGTGAATTTGACTTAAGACATGATTATAGGCCCTCCTTGATCCAAATGATAGTTTGAACAATTCCATAGCCTATCAATGATAAGAATCCTAGTTAACCCTTTTGAGCCTTAGACCTTTTTCTTTCAAGAACCATGATACAAGCCTATACCCGTTCAAAAAAATACCCTCTCTTGGCATCCAAATCTTTCCTTTAGCACATGGCAAAAGTATAAGTTTTGGGGGAGAGACGAGGATTGCAACAAAGTGGTAAAAAGGCACAAAAGTGAAGAAAAGGAAAGGCAATGAAAAAGCAAGAAAAGCAAAAAGACAAAAAGAAAGTTCAATGTGAAAAGGAATGAAAAGAGGATTCCAGAAAAGCAATGAAAAATAAAGAAAGGTGTGGAAAGTTGAAAAAGGAGAAAATGTTTGAAATGCACAAGAAAGAGTGACAATGTTTCTCTATAACCCCTTAGAAAGAAGTGAAATGACTCAAAGAGTCAAGTGAGTTGTGCCAAATGAATCAAAAGAAGTGCTTAAGGGAAGATGGAACCCACTTGAACAAAAACATGACCTACCCTAAACCAAAAGCCTTCACAATGACTCCACAAAAGCCTTATATGATCTTGAGTTGAATGAAGCTAGTGGATACTTACATAAAAGGCACGCATATGGTACCTAGAGCCGGACTTGTGACCTTTCCTTGAGAGAAATGAGTGAATTCCTATTAACCTCATTTTGTGTGCCACTATTCTAAAGGTGAGGTTTGCTTAGGGAGAGTTGAGCATGTGTGAGTTTGGGTTCCACAATGACTAAAGTAATTGAAAGAGTTCTTTGATTTGTTGAGTTAACTCTTGATGCTCTTGTGTATCACTTGATCCATGGTTTTTCAAAGGTTAAATGTTGTTAGTGATTCATTTGTATTGAGGGAAATTGTTAGTCCCAATTGATGCTAGTTGAGGTTACTTTAGGATAGCTGAAAATTCTTGGATTTTACCTCAAGGGGTGGTCTTATTTTGTTTGCTTGAGGACAAGCAAAAGCTTAAGTTTGGAGGAGTTGATAACTAGGGATTTTAACGTATTTCATGGTCCTTCTTGCTTATGCTTTGATTATAAATTCTTACAAAATAGTCCCAAAAGGCTCATAAGTTGTGCTAGATTGCAGGTTTGATCAACAAAGTGACGAGATGTCAAAGATCGGCTCAAAAAGAATGAAACTTGCACAAGTATCAAAGACAAGACAACTCAGGACAAACTAGCCTAGTGCGGCCGCGGTCCATTATGTGTGGTCCGCACTAGGGAGATTCAGAGACAGGAATTTAAGGCATTAAAGCAGTGCGGCCGCAGTCCATTTTGTGCGGTGTGCACTAGGGAGATTCAGAGACTGGAATTTTAAGGCATCAAAGCAGTGTGGCCGCAGTAGATATTATGCAGCCCGCACTGAAGACACCGAAGCCGCACCACCATTTTATGCGGTCCGCGAAAGCAAACTTCAGAGAGATGTCAAGTGCCAAGGTTTAAGCCTGTTCGGTCCGCGGTCGTGTTTGTGCGGACCGCGCTAGATGCCTTTGCTGCCGTAGTCCATTTTGCGCGGTCCGCGGAGCCTGGGTTCAGAGAGTTGATTTTTCAGAGTTAAGAGCCTAGTACGGCCGCACACCATTTTGTGTGGTCCGTACTGACACCCCACATGGGCATTTTTGTCCAGTTTTTCCATCTTAGTATAAATAGAACATTTTTCCATTTTTAGGGCATCAGATATTTTAGCAATGTAGTTGTGCTTGTGAGAAGACCTTTCTTTGATATTTTTGGCACTTTTGCTTAGTTCTAATCATTGAAACTCTCTACTTGCATTAGTAATTAATATGTCTTTCTCTTCATCTATTTCCCTGATTTTATCTTCAAGCATGAGTAGCTAAACCCATTAGCTAGGGTTGTGGCTCAACCCTAGTGTGGGTAATTGATGGGTGTTGTGATTTAAGGTTAGATTGATTATGGGTGTTTGTTATTTTGGTCAATTTTATGGTTTAATTTATGAATTAGTGGTTGCAAATACTAGTTTGTGCTAAGTTGACTTGACTCTTCTTGAGAAAGAGAGCCTAAGTATCCAAAATTGACTCAACAAGGAATTGGGATGGACCAAGAGATTTGATAGTCCCAATTAAAGGGTTAAACCTCGAGAGAGTAATTACCCGACTTGAACCCTAGTTTCTCGGGCAAATATGCATACCCAATTGGTCTCGAGAGAGCCAATTGGGCAAAACCACTCTTTCTACAAAGAGGAGTAGAATGGGTAGTATTGAGTAACAGTTATAACATATTTCCCCAACCATGTCAATCGTGCCTTAGATGCAATTAACGGTCAATTAGCCACCTAGGTGAAGGTCACTACCCTAGTGCCTTCTAAACCATTAGATACAACTTGCAGCAATTTACCCTTAGTCTAATTTAGTTACAATTATAATTTGTAGTTTGATCATAGTAGAATATAAAGAAAAGCCAAAAATGAATAGAAGACCAATTAAGAGCATACACGCAATCCTAAGCTAAACAGATACCCGACTCCAATTCTAACTCTCTGTGGATTCGATCCCGGCCCACAAATCGGGTAAAAGCTATTGTGACCCTCTCTCGCTACTTTTTAGTGGTGCGGAGTTGGCGGCGATCAAGTATAAACTTGTCGAGTCGAACTAGCACATCATCAGTTATACCCAGTGGGCTCTTCATTGTCATGTCTGCCATTTGCAACCTCATGGATGTGGGAGTTGGTTGCCCAATCCCCAATGTCTTAAACATAAAGTATGGCATCAAGTTAATGCTTGCCCCCAAATCACACAAAGCTTCGGTGAAATTAGCACTACCAATAGTGCATGGGATTGTAAGGAACCAGGGTCTTCTAAATTTTGAGCCATGGAGTGCACAATAGCACTCACTTGATGTGTCATTTTGATCATTTCACAGTTCATTGATCTCTTCTTTATTACCAAGTCCTTCATGAACTTGGCATCTCCCGGTATTTGTTATAGAGCTTCAACCAAAGGCACATTTATGGACAAACTTTTCATCATATCAATAAATTTCTTGAACTAATTCTCATATTTTAGTTTGCGAGCCTTTGTGGATATGGTGGAGGAGGCCTTGGCAAAGGAGCCTTGGCTTTGGGATGTACTGTTTCTGGTATGTCTATCACGTGTTACCTAGACGGGTTCACATAATTTTGTGTTTCCTCCACGGTGTCATCTATGTCTATCCTCACTTCATCATTCACATTCTCATTATTCACTTGCACATCATTTCTTTGATCATCATCATATTGCACCAACACATTATCACTCACAATCTTTCTTGGATTAGAGGTACTAGCAATTCCACCTCTACCACTTCTTGTAATCGCCGACATAGCATGGCCCATATTGTTCCCACCCTTCGGGTTCACCACCATGTCACTTGGTAGTGCCCCCTTAGGGTGATTATTCAAAGCTTGAGAAATTTGGCCAAGTTAAACTTCCAAGTTTTGGATAGAAGTATTGCGGGAGGCCAATTAGACATCGGAGTCAGCTTTTTTCTTCATCACTTGCTCAAACATGGGTTCAATTTGTCCCATCTCATTGTTGGAAGAGCTAGGACCTAGTGACGGAAATGGAGGCGGGTTTTTTGGTTGTTGATACATCGAAGACCTTTGAAAGCCTGACCCCCGATTCCCTTGATTCTTGTTGTTCGAACCCCCTTAATTGTTATTGCCTCCCCAATTGCTATTATTGTTGCCACACTAATTCCCTTAGTTTCTTTGATTTCCCCAATTTTTATTGTTGTTGTTCCCCCAATTTCCATGGTTGTTATTGTTGTTGCCACTATTCCAATTTTCTTGTTGACTTTGATTTTACCAATTTCTTTTGTGATATCCATTGTTGTTGATTTAGAGCATTGCCCCGTTGGCCTTGGTAGTTGTTCACAAATTGAACCTCTTCACTTTGATAATCATATACATCATCTTGATTGTACCCACTACCACTTTGCTCAAATTGATCCTGGTTGCTTTGAACTCGTTGACCTCGTTGCCTTCTCTTGTTTACCATCATATTCACCCCTTCCATGGAATTCACTTGGTTTGGCCCTTGAACTTGTTGCAACTATTGAGCTTTGGCCAATTGGTTCATGGTAGTAAGTAACTCATCTATAGCTTGGTTGTGGTCATGGAGCTCCTTGTTTAGGTGAATAACATTAAGATCACCTTGTGGCACATTAGCTTGACTTTGCCACGCCGAAGAGGTATTTGCCATCTCATTAAGTATTTCACACACTTTGACATATGGC